>JARQZK010000011.1:1120000-1125000 GCA_030704885.1 Cynegetis impunctata | reverse complement strand
ATTTGGTGCAGCGTAACAAACAACAGAATCGCGGTTTTAATATCAGAAATTATGAGAGACATCCTTGGCTAACCGGATCACAGGTAAAAAATAAATTATTTTGTTGGCAGTGTTTACTTTTTACTAGGGAAAATATTTCTGTTTGTTTTATTTTAATCTATTTTTGGGAGGGTTCTATTTTATTTTTGGCAAGAAAAAACTCTCACCTCCCCGTTGGATCTTGCTGGGCAACAATTGATTAATCCTCGAATAGGTAACAAATTCGTTAAGTAGGTACCTATTTTATGAAAGAAAAAAAAATTTGATGAATAGATGAATTGATTAATTGGCTGAGAAGAGTTTTTGTGAATATTGTAAATAGGAGTTGTAGGTCTCAAGGTAGAACTCTAAAGTGAAAACAATTTTTTTCGCAAAGAAATTAATATTTTAGGGTGCTTGTTTTACTATGATTTTATTTAAATTATAAGGCGGTTGACATTGAAATCCCAATACGCCTATGGTGTATTTTTTAACACCTCTTGTAGCCTCCTTAAACCAAATCTCACGAGCCGCCACTGGTTATAGCATATTGTAAAATTGATTTTTTCTGAGTCTCAGCTATGACCAACAGATCATTAATAAGCGGAGTGCTAAACTGATTTTATTACTATCGACCCAAGCAACGCTCGGTTTCGTAGCTAGTATTGAATAACATTTTAAAAAATATTCTGATGTTTCAATTTTCAGTGTAAACGAACTATTCTTCCACAAATTGTTCCTGAATACTTTAAGTGAAAGTTCTATTAAAAACCTACTACAACTTCGGAAATTCGAAAAAAACCTTCATTACCAACCTATCAATTTGGCATTTATACCTCCCCGAGATCTAACAGACACGTGACCCTTGTTTAAATAGTAACTAATTGAATTCCAATTATTAACTTCTCATATAGCTTTGTTCGATTCGGTTAGGTTATTTTGTACTAATAGCTCCGAATTCATGGAGAATAACAGAGCGATAGTCTCTAATCGTAATTGACGTAATAGAATAGACTGTCATTCGCCCAATCCACCTCTTTCAACTTGTTTTTCCCACTATACCCGTACTGTTAACTTCTATAATTCCATCCAAGTTCCCAAGTTGTTGATTCTTAGTAGGACAGTTTCTATCTGTTTTTCAGCCCGTACGCGCATAACCTACTTGTCCCAATGGCCACATAATAACAATCTTCAACGTATAATATTGTCCAAGTTATGTTCCTTTATTAATAAGTTTTAATCTTCGATAATAGTGGTAAGCCTTATTTCGAGATTCAACTCAATTGATAAACTTGTCGTTTCTCGGAATATGATTTGTAATTACCTTCTTGGGATGTCCAGAATATAGAAGATAAAATTTTGAAATTCATTGACGTAAACATATCAATCGTCTGATATTTCGTTATAGTTGTTGACATATTTAAACACTTAAATACTCGACTGATAAATTTAGAAGCCAGTAAATAAAAATTAATTTGATAGTCTTGTTTAACATTGAAATAAGACACGTGAAAGCGAAATAGAAAGAAAACAATTCGAAAAACATTAATTGTCGAACTAGTGCAGTGTAGTTTCAATTTTGAGTGTAATTTTGCCTAATAGATTGTCGAATTTCCTTTAATCAGGAAACACAGTTGGAGTTCTCTGATAAATGGGCAATCTGTTGAGCAGCATCGTCTTGAGGAGGACTTAGCAGGTAACATTTACAATTAATTGGATGCCACAAGTATATTTACGAGATATAACATTTGGTGTACACTCGTTTCATCAAACTAAAGTAAAAGACATTTTACACTTTCATTTCAGTTCTCATTTCCGTCTCCTTTTCAGTCGAACTGTCAGTTCGTCCGTTATTTCTTTTCACAAGATCCATTCAGTTGTCAGTCCATTTGACATAATCTACATGAATAAAAATCAATTGCCGATTGTATGTAATCGCATAACTTCAGAACGGCTGCACATATTTGGCTAATTTTTTTTTGTTGCGTTTGTAATTGTCAGAAGAAGGTTTCTAAGAAAGAAAATGTTTGAAAAATTGTATGGAAGATTCGAAAATTTGGGTTAAAAAATCTGCATATAAATAAGTGAGTGAGTGAGACAGAAGACAGACACGTTTGTCCAGATTGATGGGTATTTCTATCCATAACGATGTTATGGTGAAGATGTTTGAAGCTTCAGACATCTAACCGAATTATGGGTTCGAATCCTACAATTGTAGATATTTTTATTCATATAAAAAAGAAGAGATTTCAATATCAACTTCTCTAATAAAAACTCAGAGTCATTGTTGCAATTTCTTTTCGATTAATTTAATTTAAGAATTAGGTAATAATGATCCAACAATATGTAAAAAAATTACAGTAACTCTATAGATGCAGTTTTTTTGACACACCTACATAAAATTGAATGAAAAATGTTATTTTTTTTTCCGGTACATATTGACATTTCCTGCGGCTCCAATCGAGTCGAATGAGCTGAAATTTGGTACCTGGAGTTGTTTAGGTTGCATAAAGAATGTATCAAAATTTAGGTAAATTGCTGCAACCGCCCCCATTTTTACAATAGTTCTAATTTTCATTAAAAATCCTTCCCGGTACACTTCTACCAAGCTAGTTAGTCGAATACTTAGCGTACGCTGGCTAGTATTTGGGAGGTCTCGGGTTCAAACCCCGGGGCCGACTGGTCTGCTATGAGTTTTTTCAGAGGTTTCCTCATGGTAATGTAAGTCACTGCTTGCAAACTTATAAGGCGAATGCTGGGCCAATCCTCTGAATCCTACCCACACTTCCTATGTTCCATAAATATCCCATCTCACCTATCCTCAATGCACTTGTACATACAAGTGTATCCTCTGATCTAATAATAATAATAATAATAATAGCTTTATTTCCGTTGAATGAATAGTTACATTATGGAAAAAGTTAGAACAAAAATTCACTTATAGTATAGTAACACTTATCAATTAGAAACTCTTTCAACTTAGCCCTAAAAATGGAAATAGATTGGGCATTTACAATACTACAGTCCAATCTATTGAAAACTTCCAACCCCAAATATAATGGAGATCTTCTACCTATTCTGAACTTAAAATTAGGTAATACAAGAGCGTTTCTGTCACGGGTATCATAATGGTGCCGGTCGCCACGCCTCAAGAGCTGCTTCCGCATTTTATAAATTCAAGTAGCCAGTTCCAAAATACAGAGTGAAGGTAAAGTTAAAATTTTGAGAGATCTAAACAAAGGCCTACATGAAGCAGTATAAGGCGCGCCAACCATGCTCCTGACAATCTTCTTCTGACACAAGAATACATCACAAGCCGCAGACGATGAGTCCCAGAAAACAATATCATAAGAAACTTTTGAATGCGCATGCGCGTAATAAACAGACATGAGCTGATCTGAGGTCAATATGTCTCTCAGATTTCGGAGTAGAAAACAAGCAGAATTCAATCGCGAACACATGGTTTGGCAATGCGCTTTCCATGTAAGACATTCATCCACCTCAATTCCCAAAAACCTCACATTATCTGTTCTTTTCCAAGCAGTGTTATTCAACGCAACATTAATATCCAAGATATTTTTATTAAAATTATGAAATACAGTATACGACGTTTTTGATTCATTGACATGAAGGAGGTTCCTGTTAAACCAATGTTGTAATTTGTCTAAATTATTTTGAACATCTCTCCTCAGAGATTCCTCTCCTGTGCTCGAAACTACCACTGTTGCGTCATCCGCGTTTAAATATATGCCGTCCCCCAAATCCATGACTATATCGTTAATGTATAGAATAAATAACACAGGGCCCAGTATTGAGCCCTGTGGAACCCCTATACAATTTTTTAGAAGATCCGAAAGGACCTGTTTCCGTATGTTGCCATCAGAAAATCTTATTGCAACAAACTGACTCCTACCTTGCAAAAAGCTAGCTATCCACTTGAGTGGATTCCCTCTGATCCCATATTTTATTAGCTTGTCCAAGAGAATACTGTGAACCAGACAGTCGAACGCCCTACTCAAATCGCAAAAGATCCCAGCAGGGCATCCGCCCGACTCAACGTGATCAACCACACCCCCCAAGAAAGCGAAGACAGCATGAATGGTACTATGATTAGGTCGAAACCCAAATTGGTTCTTGCTTAGAATTTTGAAGTTATCTAGAAAACTTAACAATCTTACTAGAAAACAATACTCAAATACCTTGGAGAAAGTGGCAGACAACGCAACGGGTCTATAATTTACTAATTGATCGAAATCACCTTTTTTAAAAAGAGGAATAATTTTGCTCACTTTAAGCACATCCGGAAAAGCTGCTTGTGAAAATGAATTATTAACTAAATGTAACAGGGGTTCACATATATAATCAAGGCTTGTTTTAACCAAAAACCCCGGAATGTCATCTACCCCACTGGCTGAAAGAGTTAATTCCAAACTCAAGCTGCCCGCCTCCCTGACACATACTTCAGGGAGGAATGGAACACGTGTGTTTCCTTTTTCCATATTGACATCTCCAGCGGCTTGCATCAAACCAAATGAGTCGAAATTTGGTATTTTAAGTGGTTTCCGAGAAAGAACGAAAATATCAAAATTTTGTTAAATTTTTCCAACCGCCTCCATTTTTACGTATATACAAGTATTCCCATCGAGTCAAATGAGCTGAAATTACTTTCGTTGCAGAATGGTACATATTGACATCTCCAGTATCACACCAAATTATTTGAAATTTGGTACCTGAAGTGGTTTCCTAGGCAAAGCGAAATTTGGTTAAATTTTTTCAAACGCCGCCAATTTTACGTAGATATTTCTTGTTTTTTCGTGGTTTTTGAAAAATTGCCAATCAGTACACGATGCACTTCGCGAATTTCTTTTGACAATAGAGTGTAATAATTCGGTACGTGGATTGAGTTAATGTTGAGATACGTTTCTTCGTTGGTTTCAACTTTTTTCCTCAACCACGATGTACTTCGCGTTTTCTTTTTAATA
>JARQZK010000011.1:1075000-1115000 GCA_030704885.1 Cynegetis impunctata | reverse complement strand
CGATTAGATTTAATTCAAAATATTTATATAGATTTCACTCAGTTGGTCTGTGTCTGATTTAAAATTCACTGCATTCACGTCTTGACTTATGTGTACCATTTCCAAAAACAGCCTACTCTTATAATTATATTCTGTTTCTAGTATTTTGACATTGTCAAAATACTAGAAACAGAATATAATTATAAATAATAAAAATTTATGTTGGACTGACTCAAGTCGACTAATATATATATATATATATATATATATATATATATATATATATATATATATATATATATATATATATATATATATATATATATACTTACCGCGGGGCCCAAACAACTGATGCAAAGCACAGTCTACTGTAAACGTAAGCAAAGTACAATTTTTTCAATGCTGTCAAATTTCGAAATTACCTGGTGTTTCTCTTAATAAAGCCCAAAAACTTATTTGAGCTATTAATGACTTTGATGATTCTATATCCATACATATATATATATATATATATATATATATATATATATATATCATATATATATATATATATTTATTTATATATATATATATATATATATATATATATACATATACATATATATATATATATATATATATATTCATGAATTCATGAAGTATTTCATTAACACTTCTTTCTAGATAGATCTGAAAAAATTATACTTGAAAAGGCAAAAATATTAATTTTTAAGTAGCAAAAATTTCCCTTTTACTTTTGAAGGGTGTGTAGAACTAACAATCTAGTTCAAGATTCTTCTTCCCGTCAGGATTTAAAAAAGTCTAAAACCTTTTTTGCTTCTGATTTTGTAAAAAATATTCCAGGGAGGACCCCGCTCTACTGGGGGTATGGAATACTCCCTCCGGTAAAGCCATCCCATATGAATGTGTCCCGGTTTCACTCACCAAAAATATGGCAAGCCTATATATATATATATATATACATATATATATATATATATATATATATATATATATATATATATATATATATATATATATATATCAGTGGCGGCTCGTGAGGTTTTGGTTTGAGGAGGCTACAAGAGGTGTTAAAAATACACCATAGGCGAAAATTTTTAGGATTTCAAGGTCAACCGCCTTATAATTTAAAGAATTTAAAGAGAATCAAAGTAAAACAAGCACCCTAAGCTATTAATTTGTTTTCACTTTCGAGTATCTACCTTGTGACCTACAACTCCTATTTACAATATTCACAAAAACTCTTCTCAGCCAATTAATCAATTCATCTATTCATCATATTTTTTTTTCTATCACAAAATAGGTACCTACCTACCTACTTAACGAATTTGTTACTTATTCGAGGAATTAATCAATTGTTGCCCAGCAAGAACCAACGGGGAAGTGAGAGTTTGTTCTTGCCAAAAATAAAATAGGACCCTCCAAAAAATAAATTAAAATAAAATTCTTGACATAAAAGTAAAACAAAATAAAAATAAAATAACAACAAAATAAAATAATAAAATATACATTTAGACCTAAAAAAAAAATTTTAATAATTTCTTTGGCATAGACATCTATTTTTTATAATTCCTGCATAGATGCCAATGCCAAGGCAGAAGCCTTAAATAAAAAATAATATTTACATAAAATCAAACAAAAAATAAATTCTTTTGAGATTTTTACAAGGAACAACGAATTATTTGGTATAATACTAAGTAATAAAGTACCTAGTACCACAAACAAAACCTGTGAAAAATAAAATGTACAAAATATGTGTGGGACAGCAAATAAAAAGTTATATATTTTTGAAGATTAGCTGGATTCTGCGATCTTTAACGTTAGCAAAATGATCTATAATATCCTCAAAAAATTTTTTGTCTTTCGCCAAAAGTTTTACCAATTCCTTTTCAATAGACAACAAACTAATATTTTTCAAACGATCCTGGCTCATTGAATTTCGTAAATAAGTTTTAATTCTCTTAAGAGTGGAAAACGAGCGCTCTACGGAAGCGGATGTCACCGAGATAGAAACAATTAGACATAAGAGTTTATAAACTTGGGGTAAATCTTGATTCAAATCATTATCAAAAAGGTATTTAATAGTCATCACATGATTTTCATTTTGCCCCAAAATTTCATTGTCACTATAAACAACACACAGTTCACTTTTTAGGGCCACCTTATCAAAAAAAGTGTATTTTTGACATAAATTTTCCAAAAGGTTATCTGGAAAATTAGCTGAAAATCCGGTAAACAAATTTTTATTGAATAATTCGAAGAAATGCAGTTCTTTCAAATCAGAGAACCTTATTTCTATTTGACCTCTAATAGTATCCAAAATTTCATAAAATATTTGCTTATAGTGAAGCTCCATATCTGCGAAACAGAATTTCTTTCGTTTTGGGCTAAATTGAGTCGTATCATCAGTAGTTTGAAATACAGAAAATAGTTTTTTAAAATAAACTTCTGCACGAAATTCTGAAATTTTCTCCAAAAGAAACTTGAGCCGATTTCGTGAGTAAATCACATCTGAAAACTTGTGCTGTAAGATTTGAAAAACTATTTCTGTTTGTTCAAAAATTAATCTAAAGATGTTTAAAAAATATATAAATTCCTTATCCTGTAAGTAAGATATTAATCCGCGTGCGGTATTTAAAGTTACTTTATCGGTGAAAAATTCCTCACTTTCAACTATAGAATTAAATCCTCAAATCCTAAGCGGCCCCAAACAGAGACATTTTCCCTAGTAAAAAGTAAACACTGCCAACAAAATAATTTATTTTTTACCTGTGATCCGGTTAGGCAAGGATGTCTCTCATAATTCCTTGTATTAAAACAAATATTCCACTAAGTCACCATTGAAATTTTTGAAATTAACTTCAGTTATCAAACTCATTTTAAAACAATACGCGTAACGCGAGCTGCTTCCGGCGGCCATTATTAAGACAGTACGAATTACGATCACACTACGAAATTCTAGTTGTGATTGGTCGACATTGTATAAGACTGGGTCGCGATCGGTGTTGCCATTTACATGTGTTTTGCTTTACTATTGCAATGAAGTATTCATCGGAGTATTTGCACCATTGTTTGCTTTTCTGTGGCAGGCATAATGAACGTTGAGAATATACCTTTCTAAGCTTTCCGCAGCGTTGCCACAAATCTTGAAATGAATGAAATGCAGTAAATGTAAATACCTTCTATCTTAATTAATAAATTATATTATATAATGTAGGTTGAAAGGAAGGTAGGTGCATAAAATAATATGATTTTGATTAATATGAATATGCTGAATGCTGACTATTCAATATAATATATATATATTAGTGACACACGGAATATTATTGAGGAGGCTTAGCCTCCTTTGACTAGCCGCCCCTGATATATATATATATATATATATATATGTATACAAGGGCGCACCCAGGATTGAGTTTCGGGGGGGGCTGAATCAAAATTTACCTCCTTAAATTTAAATAGAAAACGCACATCCCGTATCCGGTAACTCATAATAGATCTTATGGTTAACCGATAGTGACCAGTAGGCTCATTTTATAGTAGTAAATGAGCTCATTTCACAATTATCTTAGTAATCTCAATTCTTTTGTTACTACAATAAATCTCGGGGGGGGGGTGCTGCAGCCCCATGCCCCTCCCCCCCCCCTGGGTGCGCCACTGTATATATATATATATATATATATATATATATATATATATATATATATGTATATAGAATCAGTCATTAATAGCTCAAATAAGTTGTTGGGTTTTATTAAGAGAAATACCAGGGAATTTCGAAATTTGACAGCATTGAAAAATTTGTACTATGCTTACGTTTACAGACTGTGCTTTGCATCAGTTGTTTGGGCCCCGCAGTACAGTATATATATTAGTCGACTTGAGTCAGTCCAACATACATTTTTAAGATCAGTCAAAGAACAGACTTCAATTTTAAATGACGATTATAGCCTAATAATGTTAATGCATTTTGCCCAGAGGTGCACAGTAAGATATATATATATACTAGCCAGGAATTTTAGGCATCAAGAATTTTTTCAATTACCATATAGAAGGTCCAATTTAGGACAAAATTTACCGCTGTGCAGATTGATAATATCTTTCAATTTACATTCAAATAACATACAACACTTCGAAATAGCTTTGAATAGCTTCAAGATGTTGATTAAACGGTTATTCTTAATAAACATATAGTTACATTGTTAAAACGCCTACATTTTCGATAAATCTGAATTCTAACTAGACCATTGTCAATTTGTAATAGGTACTTTCTTTGATTTCTTTCTTTGTAAAGGTTACTTTTAACCCGATAAATGTATATTAGTATTGGGAGGGTTTTGTTTGGATGTTTGTATCTGTGTAAGCCCCTAATTTGGAAATAAATAAATATATATATATATATATATATATATATATATATATATATATATATATATATATATATATATATATATATATATATATATATATATATATATATATGTATATATATATACATATATATATACATATACACATATATATATATATGTGTATATATATATATATATATATATACATATACATATATATATATATACATATATATATATATATATATATATATATATATATCGGGATATATATTTATATATTCATCACAATGGTTTGGAATTTCTGAAATGAAAGATTTTATTATTCTGCGAAATCTTAATTATGAGTTGTGTGAACGCACAAATATCGGATTGAGGACGTGACAATAATCAAGCATAAATTAAACTAGATTTAATTTCGCGGGAAAGACCTACTGACCTTCAAATTTTCCATATTGTAATTTGAAAAGAGATTGTGATCTCTGGTTTGCTTCGGTTACTTTTACCTAATCAACCAAAAACTAAACCACAAATATCATCGAAATTACAAAAATTAAAATCGAAATATTGAATCTGCTTGGAGAAGAACTTTTTGGAGTTTATTGGAGTTTACTCCTTAAGAAACGATTTTCGTATTTAGCCCACGGTATGAAAATTTTATGAGGATTAAAATTGACCGTTAACTAAAAGTGAAATGTTAGGTTCCTTCGCGCAAAGTACTGTGCGCAAATTTCACTTCGAGATTATAAGTATACCGCAGCATATAGTAGGGTATAATACAGGCAATAGTTTATTCATGTATATGTATTTATATCTAGTGATACTTATATTTGTGCACAATAAACAAAATTTTTAAGTGATTGAAGTTAATAAAATATTAAAAGATATAAAAAGAACTGATTTGAATGACAATGAATAACAAAGAAGAATCTGAAAAACACGTGTATGCGATTTATTGGAACAAAGTTCCTTACGGCAGGCTTGGAGGAGATAGGGATTTCGAGCGGGACCAAACTGAAAAATATGCGAGACTAAAAGTGTGACGGAAGTAGACTGACAAAAGTCACGCTTTTAGTTAACACAAGCGAATATTGTATACCTTTCTCTTTCTCTCTCTTTTTTTCCGTTCTCTCATCCCTTCTCTTTCTGATCCCACTCCGCCACGTCAATCGCCAATGCATTATATGTACTCATAAATTCATGTACAAGTAACTCGAAAACTTCAGATGTGAAACATCGAAATGATTTTGTATATGTTATATGCATAAAAGAACAGATTACGATAGGAATCAGATATGGCATAATGAAAAGATAAAGCTTTACAAATTTGTTCCATAAAATAATGACTACGTATTGAAGGTTTATATTCAATTATATAGCGTGGCGATACGTTATCCTCTCGTTATATACACTCTTGCGTCTATACTTTACATTGCGTTGACGACCGAGTGGTCTAAGTACTGAACCCTGGCGTGACGTATTTCTGGGTTCGAATTCCAGAGGTAACTCCTGGCTTTTTAAATTTTTTTATTTACAATCTCGTAAGAGCTCTTAGCCCCACATTTCAATATTAATTATTTCAACTTGGATTAGTATAAGTTATCTTTTCTGTCGTGCGCCCCGACACGCACATGTTTCGTTTTCGCAAATTGTGGTCCTTCTATATTATCCGAAGGAACCTGGTGTCCCATGACACCTTTCTTTTTTTATTATTATTATTAATTGAATTAACGAATAGCTCTTTGTTATTTAATGTATGTATGTTTGATTAATTGCATATATTTTTTATATTTAATATTATATATTATGTTATTAAAATTATTGCTGGAGTTCACGCCGCATATATTAGAGTATACCGGCAACAGATGATGCATGTATAGTTATATACTAGTGAGAGGCTCCATCGCCTATTAAATAGATCCGTGAAAAATAAAGATCGATAAAAATATAGTTTCTCGACCGCCAAGGAGTGCTAAGCCCGTCCCTGCCTCTGTGGAACGGGCGCACCATCTGCTCGCTGTCAATTTCGAATTCGTACGGAATCGGCTAGATACTACGACCTCATTAGGCCTCGCCGTGCCGAAACTTCTCGATAGAATTCAACCCGTCCAACTATCGGCTCCAAAGCCGGTCACGTGAATTCGAGTCCATGTGACGCGAAAATAGTTCTTAAGCGTCGGGAATGCAGCCGTTTTCGCGAATTTCGGAGAAACGTCAAACTTTAAACGTTCGATATCGAAGATCGGCGTCTCGGATCGAGGCGAGACGTAGCCTAAGCACTACGTAAAGGACGTGGGCGATCGACGGGGCACTTCGGGCCCCGCGATTCGGGGCCGATCTCCTTATCTCGGCTTCATAAGGTTGCCAAAATGCGGCCTTTGGCCGCCTGCATTTTGGGAAGTCGAATTTGGCAAACCAATTATTTATTTAGTATTATATATAATAATAATATAATATGATACAACACATACAACAACAATTTGTAATTTGATTTTAGAGTGTAGTTTATTTATTTATATCTAGTGATACTTATATTTGTGCACAATAAACAAAATTATTAAGTGATTGAAATTAATAAAATATTAAAAGATATAAGAAAAATGACGTACGACTGGAGTAAACTCCAGTCGTGCATTGGAGCTGACACACAATTTTTTTTTCTAAGAATTGACGTAGAATCTACTTAATATTTTCTTATTGAAATTATGTTTCAATCACGAGAAAAATAGATCTTTAATGCCCGATTTCACCAACTAATTCCTAAAGTTAGGCAATACTTGAATCGGATTTAAGAATTCTTAGTGCAAATTGCGTTTCACCACGCGTTAAGTAATGCCTAAGTACGATAGGAAATTATGCCTAATGTTAGGATAGCTTGTTAGGTTTGCCTAGAGTATTTAGGAAATGCTTAACCTCAAATTGTTTAGTTGTTAATTGCACATCAAATTTGGGGTTATTTTCATTGAAATATAATAAAATTATTATATTTCTATAATTTTTTCTCTTAGTAGAGTATTGAACAGTGGTACCAATTATATGTAAAAGACTTTCCAAATCAAGTTTTTAACAAGGTATTTCTTAAATAAGGATTTCTTAGGTTGGTGAAATCCGATTTAGTTAAGTATCGGATTTAGGTATTTGCTAGCGTAGGAATTACATAGTTAAGAACTTCCTTACATCTCGTTGATGAAATCGGGCATAAGTTAACTGAATTGTCATTTTCAGGCGCTGATAACAAAACTAAACATTTAAGTTTTCCATAGATATTTAAAGAGTAGAATGCGTAGCGTCCGAAAGATTGAATAGTCTAGCGGTTCTGAATGAACCAAAATAAAAGTTTCTAACTTGAGAAATAGTAAACCGTGAAATTAAATAGTGATTAGTGATTCCGACTTAAGTTAAATTATATCGGAAGTTATTATAAATGAGTAACAATAAAACTCGTTTTGTGGCAAATACACGGTTACGGTTACGGTTACAAAGTGAACAAATAAAAAAAAGTTCTACGTTTACACGGCACTTTGATCATGAAATATTATAGTAGTTTTCTAATCTCGTAATTATTACTCACGTATAATTACGCCAAATTAATTAATAACCTTTCGGCTGCATGAACAAACTTTAAAAAAATAAACAAAAAACAAAAAGTTAGTAAAAATAGGCACTTATAATCGAAAAATAACTGAAACACACATTTAATTTAAAAGACGAAAATCATTATATGCTCTACCTACTGGCCTGTTTGAAGTTTGTGCCAAGCCCGAAGCACAATAATACTTTATATAAACAGGTTAATTAATATCAGAAAGTTTTTCTAATGAAATACCCAAATATTTTGTTAATATTGGCACCGACGTCAAACAGATCAGTAAGTATCGGATATAATAATTTTCTTGACTTTTTATAATATTTTTTTGACTTTTTATAATAATTTTTTCGACTTAAATCTGTAATTCAGTTCTTTTCGCTGTTTAAGGCCCCTACACACGAGCGTCGATATCTTTATACATCAACGTGCATCCAAGAACGTGCAACCAATAACGTTAATGTGGATACATAAAACGTACGTTTTTGAATGCACAACCCGGCTGAATGCCGCGTTGATGTTTTCAGGAATCGCTTGAATTTTTGGATGCGCATTCCAACGAATGCATTCAAGTCTCTACGTGTGGATGCAAATTACCGAGGAGTGTGCGTTTTTAGAGCAGTAGCGGCAGTTAAGTTTATGAATTAATTTGTAACTGCAGTAGGTATTTAATATAATAAGTTAAATATTTCGTAAATTTGTATAATATTTATTGAAAACGTTTGCAGATAGTTTCGTCATTATGTCTGAATGCAGAACAATGTCTCGGGAATTTCTACGGGCATTTGTGGAGTTGTACAGGGACCTACCCTGCTTGTGGCAGACAAAATCAAAGCACTATTTTGATCGAAATAAAAAAAAATTAAGCATACAAAATATTGATAGAGAAAAAAAAGGAAAAACATGTGTTTCATTCCTCCCTGAAGTATGTGTCAGGGAGGCGGGCAGCTTGAGTTTGGGATTAACTCCTTCAGCCAGATCAGAGGATACACTTGTATGTACAAGTGCATTGAGGATAGGTGAGACGGGATATTTATGGAACATAGGAAGTGTGGGTAGGGTTCAGAGGATTAATTCTGGCCCAGCATTCGCCTTATAAGTTTGCAAGCAATGACTTACATTACCATGAGGAAACCTCTGAAAAAACCCATGGCAGACCAGTCGGCCCCGGGGTTTGAACCCGAGACCTCCCAAATACTAGCCAGAGTACGCAAAGTACTCGACTAACTAGCTTGGTTGATAGAGAAGCTGCAAATCATTCAAGTAAATGCTACAAAAAGTACAGTTGTCGCTAAAATCAATAGTCTTCCTGGTGGGTTTCGGAGATAAAATGAAAAAGTTTTTATCTCGAAGAGAACTGGTGAGGCTTTCGGAGATATTAGGGTAGTGAATTTTAAATCTTGGTAATTTCTTGCAATCATTTCTGCAGTTAATGCCAATCTCATCATTGTGTCTTGACGTTTTTTTAATGGAATAACCATGTCTAATAGTTAGGAATAGGTTTCTTCGTCCATCCTTACGTAATTACGAGAGTCCTCTAGTCCTCTATTTTTCTAACAGGTGAATGTGTGAAAATTTTTATCGTTTTAGAAACCAACCTTTAGACCACATTCGGTGACAATTTTCTTTTTCCTTTTTCTTTGTACACGCCACTGCCACCAGAGCTTAATATTCCTCCTGCTCAGACATCTGACCAAACATTTTAGCACACTGGACAAAACTATGGTTTTGTATGTACGTGTGTACGCAAGCAGGTTGCACGTTTTTGAATGCACCTCTATGTATTAAGATATCGACGTCCGTGTGTAGCCTGCCTTAGTGCCTCTTTGTTGTATTTTCTAACATTCTTTAAAAATACATATTTACGAAGATTGAACCTACTCTTTTTTTGAAGGAGGATAAAATACCGGATGTAAAATGACCTTCACGAATTGTCTTCAAGACCATTCGATGTTTGAACTCTAGAAAGCGATAAATTTTGCACGGTCATAATGAAGTGGGATGGGTTGCTTTTACAGTCAATCTATATTGAACTATTCAGTAGGTATAAAAAATTCGGTGACTGAACCTAATTAAACAATATGGAAATATGTCCAAAATTTCAAATGAATATCTACAGTTACTTTCTCAATTAACAAATATGAGATAATTAAATGAATAGTTAATTCAAACTGCAAAATTACTATTTAGGTATTATTATTCTCGTGAACTAAAAAACATACAGAATAAAAATTTATCAAATGTTGATTCTCCCGTTGTACAAACTGTTGAAGACTGGTGTAATTTATAAGAGATATTAGGAATAATTTTTAAGCAGTTATTGATGTTTTTGTGTAAAATTATTTGTGAAAGTTAAACTCATGTCTAGCTACTGTTTATTCCCATTAAGAATCCTCAGATTATTTCCTAAAACACTAAAAGTATTTTGCCCTATTTGTTAATTTACTTGAATCTATTTGAATGATTGAAAAAAGTAGACTCCTGAAGATTGTTTTCTAGAAGAAGACGAATTGATGAGATTTTACAAATCCTAAACGTAGGCCATCCAGAAAATCAAGTATTTCATATGTAGGTATGGTTGGCAGTGCGAGGTAAAATAAATATCATCAATTCAGCTTCATCAGAAATATATTAAATAAACGTTTCGGAGGTCTCCTCCTTCTTCAGTATTCATTTGTATTATACAGTCTCTTTTATCTCATATATGGTGAAAATAATCAGTCAAAATTTTGTGTTGTTCGATCAATATAAAATTACAGTTGATTTCCTCTGTCCATTTGGTTTTCTAATTTCTTTGTACTCGACTGTAATTGTATATTGATCGAACAACACACAATTTTGACTAATTATTTTCACCATATATTAGATAAAAGAGACTGTATAATACAAATGAATACTGAAAAAGGAGGAGACCTCCGAAACGTTTATTTAATATATTTCTGATGAAGATGAATTGATGATATTTATTTTACCTCGCACTGCCAACCATAACCCAATTAAATATAGAAAAGCAGGTACCAAAAAACCAATCGAAACTATATATATATATATATATATATATATATATATATATATATATATATATATATATATATATATATATATATATATATATATAGGCTTGCCATACGTCCCGGTGTCCCGTCCAGTTTTATCGTTGTCCTGGAAAACAGCTATAAGATGTAAAAAGTAATGGATAAAAGCTGTAACTAGTTTGATTATATAACAACAGAACCAGGCACGTATCCAGGGGAGGGGCCCGGGCCCCCCCGAAATCCCGAAATTTGAAAATTTTTTCCATTCGATATTCTTCACAGAAAAGTCTTCAGTATAGAATTTTCTATTCTTTGAAGTTTGATTTTTTAGTCGACGGAAAGCACGTTTGGTGTCAATCGAACGTATCCTTATATTTTTAAATTATGAAAAGCCTGCCTGCCATGTTCAGTAACACGACTTTTTACATCTCACATGTGGCAGCATTGAACAATATAGTTCAATTATACGAATCGATTCTGATCAAGATCTAGGGATTTTTAGCTTCTTATGTTGGACTCTTATTATCGAACAAAAACAAATGAATCACTGCACGTGAGTGTTATGGGTTTGTGTTCAATCAAAGCAACTTTTTCTATCATAAACCTTCGAGATTTTAAAAAGACAACTTATTTCACCAAATATGAAACCTCGCCAAGGTCAAACAACGATTACATCGTTTTTCAAGAAGCCGAAATCAGATAATTCAGACGATGCAGAAAATGTTAATAGTGAGTATATAAAGTGACGTTTTGAATGCGAATTCCAAGGTTCTGTTGGAGCAGTTTTAAACAGTTTTTATGAAAAACCCATAATTATTTTATTTGTACGCTCATTACATGATTTGCTTCTTGGGCCCCCCCCCGAAACGAATTTCTGGATACGGGCCTGAACAGAACTATGAGAAGGATGAGCGCTACCTGACGTGAGCGCTTTGTTTTGAAAGCAAATATTAACGTTGTCAAAAAAAAATTAAAATTGTTTTTCTAGTTAGACAAAAAGTTATAGTTTTACAAACAATAAAAAGACTTAGCAATTGTTCAATTGAACAATTTTTTTCTGAAGTATTTTAAATTTATTTTATTTACACTTCTTTCTAGTTGGTAGACCAGAAAAAAATGATCATTAAATATCAAAAAAATATATTTTCAATTAGTAGAAATTCCTTTCTTATTTTCAAAAGGTGTATAAAACTAACAATCTGGTGTCTCAGATTCCCCCCTCCCGTCACTTGCGAGTCTTTAAAAAAGGCTTGAAACTCGCCATTTTGCTTCTGACTTTTTAAAAATTTCCCATATTCATGTATCCCGGTTTCACCCACCAAAAATATGGCAAGCCTATATATATATATATATATATATATATATATATATATATATATATATATATATATATATATTTATATATAAATATATATATATATATATATATATATATATTTATTCGACCCTTGAAAATAATGGGAGAAATCTGAGCATTGCTACCAGCATTTCCTGCAGGCGTGGTAGAACATCGAACGATGTAACACGTTTCAGAACTTCACGTCTATGGTGGCTACCTATGGGTGTGAAGGTACATGAGTTTTTGGCGATCAGCATTTTACTTTAGTTACCACTCGGTCAATGGTCGAGGGCACTACTGATAAACTCGTTAAAGTACGAATGAGACTCTCTAGTGTTGCCATTGTGGGTAGCACATTTGTCTAATTTTCTAACATTCTCCCCTGAAGGATGAATGGGAATTCCATGTCGTCAAATCTCATGAAACTAGCTCCGTTGGAGGGTTGATTTGATCAATCATTAATTTCTCAAATGAATTTCCTAATGTATTATTATCTTGAGATATATATATATATATATATATAATATATATATATATATATATATATATATATATATATATATATAATATATATATAATATATATATATATATATATATATATATATATATATATACAAACAATAACGTGTTTATTGTCAGTACATACAGAAGTTTTACAACAGTACTTTAAGTAAATTCAATTATTTTATGACAACAGAACTATAAGATGCACCTAATGCAAAAAAAATAGCATTTCACAAAAACCAATACGAAATTCCAATCAAAATAAACAAATCACAAAATTGACAGCTTCTAACATAAACGCATCGAAACTACAACGCAAACGGCTGTCTGTGGTATACTCGTCAGAAAACCTTAAACAAACCAATATAAAAACGCTACAAAACAAGTTGGTTCAAATCAGATACACAAGAGAAAACGAAACTCAAACCTTGCATCGAATCACGTCATGTAACCTCCCACTATCAAATCCCATCAGAAATTTCTTGGCAGCTCTAGTAAAACATCAAATATTCTGAATACTCCTGATCTCTACTGGTAAGATATTATAATATATATTCAACGTCAATGAATAAAACCATTTAAATGCTCTGACATTCTTCTAATCAGGATGTGATAAAATTAGTCAATCAAATGCAAATGATGTACCTGTATTATATTACTTGAGCCTTGAGACTTGCTGATGTTTGCAATAATTGCTTTTGTGGTTTCCATATCAGGTGTCTAATCGATATTGTTAGCCGAATTCTTAATTAATGGGTGCTCATTAATATTTTCTAAGAAAATAATCAAGCCATCGTCGAGATATATATATATATATATATATATATATATATATATATATATATATATATATATATATATATATATATATATATATATATATATATATATATATATATATATATATATATATATATATATATATATATATATATATATATATATATATAATTTAATATATTTTCAGGGAAATTATCTTCTTATATTTCGTATAATTTCCATGTAACGGCAAAGCTTGATGAAGTTACGATCGGCAATCTTGAATCATATTATTTCTACTTCCAAGGGCGGAATATTGAGATTTTGTCGACTTTTTTTGTTATTTTCATCTCTGTGTGGAAACTTCGCATTTCAGGCAAGCGACGTCTTAGTTTGTTTTCCCAATACACTACGCAGTTTTGACCGTTTTGAATTGTTAAGGGTTGGATATATTAATTTGGTCATTGCAATCGATTGATAATCAATGAGTGTCTAACAAGATCGAAACATTACATAAAGTGAATAAGGAAAATTCTTAAATAATTTAAATTGGAATGATCGAAACAGCCTGTCTATTACGTCAATCCTTTGAGTTAGCTATACTGTATGTCTATATTCATACAAATATATATATATATATATATATATATATATATATATATATATATATATATATATATATATATATATATATATATATATATATATATATATATATATATATATATATATATATATATATATATATATATATATATATATATATATATATATATATATGTGTATATATATATACAATTAGGATAAAATACTTGGGTATAGCAGCAAGCAAAAAGTGTACTGTTTTGACACCATATTTCCGATATTTCGACAATGATTACTGTCATCTTCAGGGAGGCTACAAAAAATAAGCACAAAATGCTCCATAACGACCAACAGTAATAATAGGTACTTACTGTGTCTTTGAGAATGATTGCAAAATATATAAAGATCGAGATATAGCATGATCGATTTCTATAAAACATTATTGATCGAGAACACAAACATGTGATGATCATCAACTAACATTATCTGTTAAAAAGTCACAATAAAATAAAACCATAATCATAATTAATTCAGAGGAATAAACATTGTTGAGAAATAAAATTATAAATTTAAGTTTAAAAACGAAAAAAATATATGTGCTTCGTGGTTATATATTAACTGAAAAAGAGATGCGACCAGCCATCTTGATCAAGAACGTAGACATAGACAGCATCAAAAAGAAAACTCTAATATGAACTATGACACTTACGATCCACAAATTGGCTACTGCTAACAAATAAATTATTTAGAAGTACAAATGACTCAAAAAAGGAAAAAACAACTCATTCCTCACACAGCATTACTTAAATGGACGTTCTTTATCTAAATCTAACAAAAAAGAATAAATTTCACTAAGACGATTTAAATCTGTTTTCTTATTTAAGCAATTTTCCGATTGCGAAATGTAAGCCATCTCCATAAACAGTCTCTTGGTCGAATTCTTTTCCCTCGTCAATATCCTGGTGTTACAGAAATTCATAATGTGACCTGTAATATTCACATGTTCACTCAGAGCAAATCTTTCAGGATGACACCTACAGTCACTCTTATGTGAGGTAATTATATCCTTAAGGGCTCTAGATCTTTGACCTACATATAATTTATCACAATTGGAGCAAGTAACATCTTTTTCAATCATTCTCAAAGACACATGAGTATTTTTACTGTTGGTCGTTATGGAGCATTTTGAGATTTTCTTTTGTGCTTATTTTTTGTAGCTTCCCTGAAGATGACAGTAGTCATTGTCGAAATATGGTGTTAAAAGAGTACTTTTTGCTTGCTGCTATACCCAAATATTTTATCCTAATTGTATCCTAACAAGTCAGCAAAGACTTCCCTTTCTATATATATATATATATATATATATATATATATATATATATATATATATATATATATATATATATATATATATATATATATATATATTATATTTCAAAGTTGTAGAATTGCTTCTCTGGAAATTTATTCGATTAATAACCAAGTTCCCTCGTGACTATGAATGTTTGTTCAAACTTTATGATACTATGTTGTACTTTTATTGGCTGACCTTGACATTTTATTGGAATCACCACCCGAACTCAAGTGATAAACCAATTATCTTATGTATGATTGATAAATTGCACTCATAAATAGTTAAAACTTTCTCTGTTTATGTACAGAGTGTACTATGTGTGAGATAAGCATTTTTATCAGTCAATTATTTATACATTGAAATTTCTGTATCAGATATATTAAATGCAATAAAAATGGCGATTTTTTCGAAGGCTATGTATAAAATTTTCTTCCATGCTTTAGTGCTTAAATAAAATGAATGTTCATAGTTAATATCTTAAAAAATAGAAGATAGCAAATAAAACAAAGGTATATAGAAATAATGAAACCCTTCACTTTCAAAATGACACAAACTTTTTATGCATGATATGTGACCTCTATTGTAGTGGATTTTTATAAAGTAATGATCCTAATATTTGAAAACATACATGTATCGCTAACGGTTAAAACTAGAAATCAACAAAATGCGCTAAAATAAGTTTTTCGAAATATGTTTATTTCTGAAATAAAAATAACCCATTGTTGACATTGTATAATATCCACTAGATTTATGTAATAACTGTTTCATTTTATTTTCAGAGCACCAATGCCATGAAGATGAATCTGCCATGTACATACTTCGTTATATTCTTGCAAATTCTCATAACAAATGGAGGAAACACGAAGAAGAGAGTATGCGATCGCAATTTCTCTGATACAGAGGAAGTTGAATATGTCTGCCCACCATATCCCAACGATACTAGAACAATTATTCATGTAAAGTCAACACAAAGACTATTAACTATTGACTGCAATCATACGGAAGTATTAGATGATACAGTGTTGCCAAGAGAAAATCACAGCAACATCGTCAAATTGAAACTAGTGAGATGTCCTTTTCCACCAAATGGATTCAGGGATATAGCAGTTAGATTCAATATAACAACTTTGAAGGAATTAACTTTCAATCTGGCGAATACAACGAATTATACGTTGAAAGAAAAAGAATTAACTGGATTGGTCGACCTCCGATCCATGGATTTATCGGACAGTAATATTTTCAGTCTAAATGGAACAATTTTCAAAAACACACCGAATCTATCTGTACTGGCGTTGAATGGCAACAGGATTAAATTGAATGAAGATCTTCTGAACAATCTTCCAAATTTAATCGACTTCAGTATGAATAGTAACAACATTAGTTATATTCCAAAAAATACTTTCAATAAATTATCGAAATTGAAATCATTGGAGTTATGGAATAATAAAATTCGACATTTAGAATCAGGAGTTTTCGACGGTCTTGTAAATTTGACAGTGTTAGACCTGTTAAAAAATGAGATACATACCATCGAGCAGGATGCATTCAAAGATCTTACAAATCTAGTCTATATAGATTTAAGGAGGAACAAACTAAAAAAAATTTCTAGAAAAATCTTTGAGAATTGCACGAATATCAAGGGTATATGGATCGATGGAAACCCTGGTGTTATTCTGATTGATGATGTTTTTTCGCAATTTGGCAAATTGGAAAAATTAAATTTAGGACATAATCTTTTGGAGAACATTTCTGAAAGTATATTCAATGGATCTTCTAATTTACGTGTTATACGATTGAATCATAACAAATTAATAAATTTGGAGAAAAATTTATTTAATGGACTTCAAAATCTGGAGGAACTTAACTTGACAAACAATGAAATTGAATATCTACATCCTGATATTTTTTCATCGTTGAGAAATCTAAAGCAACTTTATCTTCAACACAACCAAATTAAACGAATAGATGAAAGGCTTCTGAGAAATATGGAGAATTTGGTTGAGATTAATTTAAGTTATAATAAAATAACATCGTTGCATCCTGATATTCTGAACGATAAAAAACAATTAAAAGAATTTTACATGAGAAACAATGAATTTGATTTCGAATCAAAAATTTTCTTCAAAGTTGACTCCACGCCCAATTTAAAGGATGTGGATTTGAGTTACAACAAGATATCAAGTTATCCTGATGTATTAAGCGAAATATTGACAATGGAATCCATAAATCTGCATCATAATTCCATCAGAACATTTCAGGTATGTCATAAACACAATACATCCATTTTCTTCATCACCATCAATTAGCCCACTTGCGTCCACTGCTGAACATAGGCCTCCCTCAGAACGTTCCATCGTCTCCGAACCTGTGCTGCACTCATCCAGTTGCCTTCTATCCTTTCGAGGTCGTCAGTCCACCTCGTTGGTGGACGCCCTCTACTTCTAAAGACGTCTTGGCGGGGTCTCCACTCTAGAATTTTTCTTGTCCATCGTCCGTCAGTTAGTCTCGCTACATGACCAGCCCAATTCCACTTTAGCGTTGTAATTCTCTCCATCGCGTCGGTCACACCAGAAATTTGGTGCAATCTTCCCTTGGGTATTCTATCTCTTAAGGAAAAGCCCAGCATCGCCCTCTCCATCCTCCAATGGGCTACTCGTATTTCTTCAGCAGATTTTCTTGATAATGTTAAAGTTTCTGCTCCATAGGAGAGAACGCTGAGGACACACTGGTTGAATACTTTTCTCTTCAGGCAGGCTGGTATGCTTGACTTGAGGATATGACTGAGCTTCCCAAAAGCTACCCATGCAAGCCCTATTCGTCTGGTTATTTCGCAAGTTTGCTTGTCCCTTGTTTAAATCCAACTTTGAAAAACACATGTTTTAATTCAAAGTCAAAAACTCAAGAAACGTGAAGTCTAAATATCGGACCGGTCACTCACTATCAGGTACACCTGACAGGTATGCCTGAACAGTTACGCCTGTCAAGTTAAAGTGGCCACACGACCCGAGTTTGGCGAGACAGTCTCGCTTTTTGTAGGATAGTCCCGCGTCCTAGCGATTCTTAAAAATGTCCCGATTTTTAAAAAATATCCTCATTTCTTATTTCAAATGTTCTGTATAAACATTTTAAATGCTATTTACTAATTAATATTGTGCATATAATAACTTCTTCGAATATATTGAAGAATGGGCAGTTCAATTCGAGGATTTTAAAATTTTCATTGTGTGACATTGAAAAATGAGATTTTTATGGGAATATATGACAAAATCTTTAAAATATTCTAGTTACCATTTTGCGAAAAAATTATATTTGGAAAAATCATCTTTTTGAGGAAGTGTCATTGTTGAAAATATATGTTACTCATGAAAAATATCAAATGTTGGTTGTCTGCAATTGGTATGTGTTCATAGCTAAATTATAGTTTTCATTTATCCCACTTTGTGTGAATGAAAATGTGGTCACTTTATGTCAGGTGTACCTATACTTACGGAACACACACACTCTTCATGTATACCTGTCAAGTTTGATAGTTTACCGTGGATTATCTAGTAGCTGATCTTTCCTTTCTCTTCATATTTTTTGTAATTTCATTGAGGAGTCAATTTTCTTCTGCTCCTTCCGAACTTGGACCCCAAACTGTTGATTTTCTTTTCAACCAAAGTCTCGTTTGCATTAGAATCTATTTCCTTCAATTCATCCACTAATTTCCTGTATGCAGCATCTCTCCTCTCTCTATTGGGATAGTCATCATCTTTTACTTTCCACAAGCAAAGTGCACTAGCAAAATTTCAATGAAATCACCAAGAATTTCACCAAGCTAGTTAGTCGAGTACTTAGGTACGCTGGCTAGTATTTGGGAGATCTCGGAATCAAATCCCGGGGCCGACTGGTCTGCCATGACTAGAGGTTTTCTCATGGTATTGTAAGTCACCGCTTGCATACTTATAAGGCGAATGCTGGGCCAGTATTAATCCTCTGAACCCTACCCACACTTCCTATGTTCCATAAATATCCCGTCTCACCTATCCTTAATGCACTTGTACATACAAGTGTATCCTCTGATCTGGCTGAAGGAGTTAATCCAAAACTCAAGCTGCCCGCCTCCCTGACACATACTTCAGGGAGGAATGAAACACGTGTGTTTCCTTTCCTTTTTCCAAGAACTTCATTATTTCTCTGCGACATTATTCAGTTTACTTAACCTGATAAAAGGAACACAACAGTAAAATAAATCAGAATTACAAAGTTTAAACCTAAAAAATTGAACTGTCCACACCAAAAAATTGTTGAAACTTGAGATCTGTTCAGGTACACCTGATGAAACCTTCACATATCAAATCTACTCGCCAGTCGCCTGCCAGGTAGAACTGATCTAATTTTCATCAGCTGTCAGGTCGCCATCAGGTCGCCTGAGAGGCTAGTTATTCCTGCCACGCACTATCAGGTACACCTGACAGACGTAACTGTTCAGGCGTACCTGTGTACCTGTATGATACAACTGATAGTGAGTGTCCCGCATAAAATATATTATTGATCTAGCACAGGGGTGCTCAAACTGTCGATCGCGATCGACCGGTCGATCGATCGCGGAAACTTTCAGAGTCGATCGCGATGCGCGTGGCAACACCGCCAAATACCCCCCTTTCCCCCTCCCGAGAACGTGGCAGCACAGTGTTTTGGAGTGAAAAATAAATCATATTCTTGAAAATGTTCACCTAAATATTTTATGGTAGATCGCCAGCACTGTAAGTCTGAGCTTCCCTGATCTAGCAGAAGCGCCTTGTAACGTCAATTAAAATATTACTAACAAATGTTTCAAAAGTTTTATTCAAGTAGGTATTTAAGGATCTTAATTTTCTTAATGAATGTGAAAAGTACAGTTGTTATTGTTTGAAATATCAATACTTCAGTTTTACAAATCAGAGGTTCAAATTTATACTGCTAAAATTGTCAACATACTTTGCAATTTCGAGTGGATAGCCCGCATAATCGACACCTTGTACTGCTGCGACATTGCCTGAAGGTAAGCAAGCACAACTCGTTCGCCTGTGTTTGTTACCTTCTGCTCTTCCATCATTTGATGAACTTGTATTCTGTTTTACAAGCAACTTGCAAATTTTCAGGTACTAACCGCGATTTTGCTTTTTCATTTAAGTAATCAATGTTAGAACTCATTTTTGAGCAATATACAACTTTTAATAGTCCGGGAGCCAGTAACAGATTTACATGACCAAGTTCTTCCCAAGCGATAATTAATGGAATGCATCAGAGAGTTGTATCATGAAGCTTATAAACGTCAGCTACGGTTATTCTATCACTTTTTCCTCAGTAAAATACGCTTGAAGGGTCTAAGTTATACCGGTGATCTGGCTACCAAGGCCCTATTGTGTTATAGGGTTGAAATTGGAGTAAAATCCTAATAAATTCAGTACTTTTCGATTCAATTTAGTAGCCTACTATTCTCAATGAAAATCTAGTATTCTCAACCAATATACGTAATTTTGTTTTGTGCTCTGTGCTCAGCTCTGTGTTCTGTATTTTCCTTACTCTATTCGTTCTTTGACGTTTCGTTTAAACATTTTAGAATTAATCAACAAATTATATAACTTTCATTCGAATTTTGCGCTTATCCCACCCACAAAACCGCAGCTGACGTTCGCGAGGCTTAATCATAGTATTCCCTGATGCGTCTCACCAATTATCGTTCGAGAAGAAATAATTGACCAAATTTTTACATGGTTCCCGGACTATAATAACTGTGGTGACAATAACTAATCTTATGTGATAGATAGGAAATTTTTTCTCATTTCCTTGCATTTTACAGTAATAGTTGTTATTTCCAATTTTTTAATTAATAATGCCATCATTTATGCGTTCAAAGTGTGTCTTTAAAAAACTTTCTCTATATCGAGCACTCCAGCTACGCCGTCGTGCTCGAAAAATCGCGAGTGTTTTAAAGTCCTTAATATCCACTTTTACTTAAATATAATATTTAACAACTCTTAATCAAATCAAATTAAGTCCGATGGTCATGCCATGTTTTGTTTGTTTTCTATATAACACCCTTCTGCTATTGTTTGTCTAAAACTTTTGAATTTTGACTGAAATTATTCCTGCTGTAGCAGATAATAGTACTATTAGAACACTAAAGCAATTTAGTGTTCAATTAAATAATAACAACCACTTTTTTTTTCAGTTGGTATCATTGTTATCGAAGAAACTATCGGGTGACCTCCGTATAAACCTCGATTCAAACAACATAAACGTAATAGAAGTCGATCCAAATGACCCAACCATGAGAAGAAAATCGAAAACAACTATAACAATAACCAACAATCCCATACTTTGCGATTGTCAAGCTTCAAACTTGGCCAGATTTCTACACGAAGATGAGAGTTTGAACAACAATATTTGGTTGGAACCCAATGAAGTCAGATGTTCTGGATTGATGGAAGGAAAAATCTTGAACGAAATTAATCCTGCTGATCTAACCTGCCGCCTTGACGAAAAATGCACAAAAAATGATGTTTGCGATTGCTTCAATCGTTCTTTCGATGACTCGTTGATTGTCAACTGTTCCAAACGAGAACTTACCGACATTCCTGAACTGATACCTAGCGAACTGTCGAAATACAATCAAATTATAGTTCATCTCGAAGGTAATCGGTTGAGGAGAAGTCCTGGAGAATACGATGGTTATAAGAATATCACTGAATTATATCTACAACAAAATGAAATAGAGAATGTGACCTGGATACCCGCATATTTGAAGGTTAGAAAATATTTTAAATACGTAAAATAATGTACATACATTCGGATTGATTATATAACATATTCCTATCAGTGAATATCTTCCTCATTTAAGGAAATTAATGAAGTGTAGGGTAGAGCGAAGCTATTTGAGCATAGGTGTCCAACTAGGCTCATTGAGGGCTCATTTTTAAGGCATGTTCGCATTAGGCTAGTAACTTAGTCGAGTGGCGAGTAATTTAGTAACTAAACGTGTGCGAACTACGAAAATTGAGTAGAGTCGTTCAGTAAATCGTTTAGTCGAGTCAATCCATTTGGTTCTATTTTCTCGGGCGAGTAGCACTCCCCACCACGCTTTACGTATCACTGTTTCAACGGCTAAACAAGTCTGAACCGGCCGAAATTAGTCCACCCCCAAAATGTCATTTCGCTGGATCGAAGAAACAACTACAAAATTTGTTTCCAAATATGTAGAACATGAGTGCTTGAGGAATGTTAAGTCCCAACATTATGAAAACAGATTAAACAATCCGCATACTTGTATTTAGAAAATACAACGAATATATCCGAACTTGGTGAAAAGGAAATTGAATTAAAAATTAAAAACATAATGCGTGTAATTTTGTAACTGCCGGAATCGCACTTCTTAAAAGGGTATCTTCAAGCCGAATTTCAGAGTATATTTTCATTAACAGAAACTTTACATAATTTTCAGACTTTCTCACGGCACCGCAGTATTCTTTGGTACCTATCATTCAATGCTAATTGAATGCTTCTATTGATCCATTTTCTTACCCATAGTTTTTTTTACTAATCACACAGATTTCTTCGTCCATCTCTTCTAAAATAGCTATAACGATTAGCTCTATCAGTTTGTTTATTTTATTGCGTTGCAGGCTGTTCATCTTAAAAAACTACTCACTTTTGAACTGTAATGGAGTGAAGTGCGAACGATTTTTGGGCAGTAGCGAGTATTTTAGTTACTAAATTACTGGCCACTCGACTAAAGACATGCCAGGCCAGTGAAGCCAGTGTACTCGTCCGAGTAAAATGCTCACGCATCACTTGTAGAAAATTTCGTATTTACACATGCTAGTGCACTGGCATGCTTTAGTATTTGGGAGGTCTCGGGTTCAAAACCCGGGGCCGACCGGTCTGCCATGAGTTTTTTTTCAGAGGTTTCCTCATGGTAATGTAAGTCACTACTTGCAAACTTATAAGGCGAATGCTGGATCCTCTGAACGCTACCCACACTTCCTATGTTCCATAAATATCCCGTGTCACCTATCCTTAATGCACTTGTACATACAGTGTATTCACTGATCTGGCTGAAGGAGTTAATCCAAAACTCAAGCTGACCGCTTCCCTTATACATACTTCAGGGAGGAATGAAACACGTGTGTTTCGTTTTCCTTTCCTGGCATGCTTTTTAGCATGCGATCGATCCCAGATTCCATAATGATTATTAATTTGAACGCAAACAAGTAATATGAGTAATCAGGTTATAAAGTCTTGTATAGACAACTCAACAACGATTTTAAATGATGAATTTGGAATATATATTATAGGAAGTATTGAGTGAACAAAAGCCAAATATATACATGTTGTATATTAAACCTTCGGTTGTCAACTTTGGCAGAATCCCTTAATTTTCAATATTCGGCTTCTCGCTTATGTTCACTTTTATATTCGTCACTTTTTATATCCCACAAACATTCCTCGTTTATGTACAGTTTAATGTTCAATAAAATTAATAATTATTTTTTCACTCTACTTGTGTTGCCAACTCATTTTTATTTTACTACAGTACTCGCCAAACACGAAACGTGCTAGTAAATGTTTAAATTTACCAGTACGCTGGTTCTTTCGAACCCCCACTATTTACTAGCACGAAAAAGTTGAGCTGTGTCCGAGTACACTCGCAAGCCAGTGCACATATTATTTTCATGCTAGTGGCTTGCTAGTGGAGCAATCGGCCGAGTACACTAGCAAGTCTAAATGAGCCTTTACATTGGTCAATTAATATATCTCTATAGAAGGTTTGAAACACGGTGCAACAGTGTATTATTTTCGGAGAAAATACGATGAAAAAAATGATTGGCATATTTACAATTAATTTGTCATCATTGAACAATCATAGAATTCTTTTCAGCGATTTTAATCATTGTTCTCAAAATATTGAAAACCTTGTTGGCATTAAAAACACGGCATATTACATTAACCTGGCGTTTTGAAGTGTAAGTCTCTATTTTATTTTACATCATAAAATGTGATCCAGTTTAAAACTAATCATACAGTCACATCTTTGACCCATTTATCCGAAATAAACAGGAACATCTTCACGAAAATAATTTGCATAGCGAATTTAAAATACAAGTAAACCAGTTTGTAGGCAGAGGTTACAATTTGCGGAGTTGTTATTTCGAGCACAGTCCCTTGAATTTCTCGTAAAGTCGATATCTGAAATGGCAACACCGCGATGATTCGTTAAACCAGTTATCGAATTTTACGTAGAATTGCGGTACATTTGAGTGAAGGACAAATTTTGATCCATTAGACATTGGAGCAGTGCCGGATTTACCAATAGGCTGCAACCCACCAATCAAGGCCCCCACCAAAATATAAATTCAGAAATTTGTAAATTTTAAAATTTTAAAATTAAGTTAACCCTATATGCCTGGTGTTCAATACCCATGAGACAATTTGATATGCAGTTGGGAAAGTCAATTTATATTTTATCTCTTAAACTATAAAAGGTAAATTCTAATCCTATATGACCCAGTGAAAACGCTTATACGGTAGAAGGGTACCTGAAGATTGAATTTCGCAAATTTTGAGGGATGTAAAATCATGATCTGTTTTATCATTTATTTGCTTACACTTTTATTACTGAATAAGATATAAGATTCATACTAAAATTCACATAATAGCGAACTGTAAAATTTTCGGATTTTCGTCCCTTTTCAGGTAATAGGCCCCAAAAATGTTAATCTGGCACTGCATTGGAGAGCTTTTAAATTCGTGGATAAGTTATTAACGTTTAGGTTAGGACTATGATTTTTCTCGAATATCATGATTAATATGAATTCATTTCAACTAAACTTTCAAATATTAAAAAGGTGCAGCTATTTAGGGAGAAATTTTTGAATGAAAACTCCAGACTCAAATCAGGAAGAGTTGAGACATTTATTTATTAAATTAATAAATATAAGTTTATATTATGAATATATATATATATATATATATATATATATATATATATATATATATATATATATATATATATATATATATATATATATATATATATTTATATATATATATATATATATATATATATATATATATATATATATATATATATATATATATATGTATATATATATATATATATATATATATATATATATATATATATATATATATATATGTATATATATATATAGCTATATATATATATATATATATATATATATATATATATATATATATATATATATATATATTTCGACTGTTTACTGTGCTGAAGTTTTACTTATTTTTTATTTAGTTGTATTAACAGTCACGAATTTCATGACGAAATGTTAACATGTCTTATTTATTTATATTCTATTAACGGTAGTCCCAATTACAATACATTCACTACAAAGACAGTAATATATCCTAAAACTACTTAAAACCTAAATTAAAGTAATATAAAGAAATATAAATATACATCATTATCATTAACAAACAACTTAAAATGTATAATTTAATTATGACAGTAAACGATTCAGTTCAGTTTTCATGACTCTTATTAAATTGCAGAATAAGTCTATTTGATGAAATTTGTTTCCGCATCGAAGCAGTCGAGTTATTGGAGAGAAAAATCCATAATTTGTTGTGTGAAAAGGTATTCTAAATGTCACATTACTGACTCTGGTCTGTCTACTAGCATTCAACTCAATAATGATAAGATCTCTTCACAGTCCACCATACCTTTTAACATTTTATTCAAAAAACACATGTCGATTACAACTCTACGATTTTCTAGAGTCAACAGATTCAACTGTCTGAGAACTAAGTTATATGAATAATCGCCGCTTTTCAGACCCAACTTGTATGCACAAATCCTAAGAATCGTATTTTGTACATCATGTCAATGAATTTTTGAAGTGAAACTTCTTTGTTTCATTGCGCATGAGGGTAAATTTCTTACGGATGAAACGGATGTGTGTCCAAGAATAGGGAGAGAGCGATTGAGAGAGAGTGAGAAAGGGCGAACGTAGCATGCAGCACATAACCATGAACCGAAAGGAGGGAGAGAGCGAGAGAGAAAGGGAGATTGTGTTACTGTGCGTTTAAGAAAGTGACCGCCGTCGTGTGTCTCTCGTTCTTCTCGTACTCAACGATCAGACGACGAAATTTTCATCTCGTACGCGACAGCATACGTTAATTCTCGCAAAGAATCCTAAACTACTGACCAATCAGATCAAAGCTATCTCGTTTGACGATTTCCCTACGTAATGTATGCCTTCATATGACATGTGTGAAACTAATGTTGGTCTAAGGTTTCTAGTAATTCAAGTTGACAGCTTTCAACTCATATGTTAACCTCACTCCTCAGCAAGCTCAACTCTCACTACTCATGAGAGAATGTTTTTTAGAATTCATTAGCAAGAAATTGTACAAAAAAATTGGATTTTGTGGTAGAATTAGCAGGAATTTGTCTGAATAGGTATTTTAGAACAGTTTACTATTCGCTCAGTCATCCCCATTTTGGTTACAGTTCGACAACAATATTATTTTTGTTGAACAAGTCACAAATTCATGAATTGCAGAAGCATCAAAACTGGGCTATGAGAATTGTATTGGGATGCTCTAGGAGAGCTAGTGTCGTGTCAATGTTGAATGTAGCAGGTGTTTTGAGTGTCAGACAAAGTATTGTCCTCAATACAGTTGTCTTTATTTATAAGATTATTCATATGTTGTCGAAACACCTGTTGCAGAATTGTGAAGGGTAAACACAATTATACAAGACAATTCAATGATTTCTACGTGAATACAGTGAGGACAAATTATGAGGGTAATGATCCGTTTCACAAGGGTCTTGTTTTATTTCATAGTTTGCCTAACGAAGCGAGGAATGTTGTTGGGACTGATGAAGACTTTCAAGAGATGTATTCAATTTGTTGAGAGCAATTATTACTTTTAATGGATGTAATGGGATTTATGCGAGATCTTTATAAACGTGTTGAAAATATTTTATTTTTGATTTTGTAGCAAGTATGCTAAATAAATATCTATTATTATTTTATATAATACATATTTACATATGATGTAACTTATATTTACAATAATTTTGCAAATATTTTACAGATTTCTCTGTTCTTTCCTCATCTACCTATCATTTGATGGGTAGAGAAATAGGTATGTGAAACTTTACATGTAGAGTGGATTTGTCAAATTTTTATACCACCGTATTGAGAACTATGTCTATTTCAAGGAGAACAAGTTGAAAATTATACTTCAAGGAAGCTGTGTATGATTTGATTACCCCGTTATATATAAAATTGACCATTATTAGCATTGCATTATTTCTTGAATATTTTTGGGTATTGAAAGTTCTTTGGGATATTGGCTTACAATAAGAGATACACTAATATTCCAATTCACTTTATTTGTCGAGTCTGAAGGACTTGACAAGAAAAAATAATTGTATGGTGGGTTTTAAAAATGAGAACAACCAGGTTAACAATGGTATTATATATTTCATATTTTACAACGGTCAATGAACATATAGAATAACAAAGCAGTATGCATTCAATTTACTGAAAAAATTTACTCATTCCATTAACCAAAAACCTGTATAACTCATGAGCGGTGACATAGCATTATTCTCCAAGTGAAGTATACAACAAGAATTTATTCGTAATGGACATAAAAATCATGCAATCTTCTACTTTTTTATAGTATAGAAACCAATACAAAATCAAAATACATTCAAAATGACCTACATTTCCGTTCTCAATTAACAGAAATATGAAAAAATTCATGAATTTACATTTAACAATCACCATTAGTTCCATCATCCTGCACAATCATTTTTAAAATGAAGCAAAGGTTAATTCTACCAATCAGGCATATCCATAATAGATGTGGATGTATTGACCCACCACCTCCCCACCTTCTATGTGGTTGCTAGTTGCTACAAAACAAAGTAACCAAACATGAAAACCAACACAAACCAATCGATTTGTAACAACCTTCTGAATTTAAATATTAAACCAAGTGATAAATGTGAATATCATTCCATCACCAACTTTCATGTCATTCTACTTGTTAGTATAGTATTTGCTATCCATTTTCTTTTTCCACTCTCTGGGTTTTTTCAACTTGGAAACTATTTTAAGTCTTATTAATAATCTCTACCATTTTGCAACTTTTCACCACTGCCAAGAGTTACATCATTAGATGTAGATATTGACCCACCACCTCCCCACCTTCTATGTGGTTACTACAAAGCAATCAAAAATGAAACATGAAAACTGACACACACCAGTAGATTTTTATTGACCTTCTGAATTAAAAAAATATAAATATTTCCATCACCAACTTTTATAATATTCTACTTTTTGTTAGGATAATATAACTGCTTTTCTATTTTACGTTTTTCCACTCTCTGGCTCTTTTGAACTTCAGAACTATTATATGTCTTATTAATAATATCTATCATTTTCAAAAATTCTTGATCATCCAATGATTTTAATTTAAGTGTTGCATCTTTCAGTAAAATCTACAAAAATGTTTATGCATATAGGATATTCCCACCACCAATTGTCTACATAATTTACCTCACGCTTAATAATAGGATCAATGGAAAGGGTATTTTGAGATCCAGTAATTTCTTCAATAAAGTTTTCGGCTTCATTTTGAATTCGAATTCTACTAGTCGAAGGTTCATCTATACATAAGGGAGATTCATCACTCTCCGGGCCTACAACAAAATCGCTTCTCTCGCATACTTTGCATTGCTCACAATACATGGTTCTGCATTCATCATCACAAAGCTCATTATATTTGACCACATAAAATTTACTACTTACTGATGTTGAGAAAACCTTAAACTCACCTGCATCTGAGACTTCGACTTTGTCCTGTACTTCTTTTTCAGCCTTTATATGAGCTTCTCTATTCACTCTGCTTTGGTAGGAATTTGTGTTAGGTCTCTCCAAATCAATAATTTTCTTCCACATTTTATCTTTCACAAGATCTTCTAACAAATCTAATAATTTTTCTATTATAAAACCCAAGTATTCAGAAAAAATTTACCCCATTAGTGTATCGATATCCAAATATTACCGTAGGTTCTGGTTTCCTTTCATTTTATTGTATTTTATCACTTTATTTAGGCTTTCAATGGCCATATTGGTGATTATACCAACATTTATCCTATGGCAGTGAGACCACATCATAATTCTTTCATTACTCTGAAAATAGTGTCTGAAACAAAATACAATTAGAATAAAGCTACCAAAATCTATAACATCTCATCTCACTTCTGTAAATATTTCAAAAAGTCATTTTCACATTCTTCTTCCAAATACTTGAAATAGTCTTCTTTCAATTCTAGGAATTTAGTTTCATCAGTTTCCTTCAATATCTTCCTCATTCTGTGTTTCATTTCCTTTTTGTTTTCTATTTTCTTCAATTTATTTCTTCCTTGGATATTCCAATTCTTTATAACATGCCAGGTGCAAAGCAATCGTCTGGGCTTTTCATTCTTCACCATTTCTTGGCACCATGCATTGAAATATTTGGCATCATCATCTGTCATTATATATTCACATTTTATATATTCTCCTAGCCTTTCCCTCAATGACCTGAAAAAAATGTTTTGGATCGTTTGATCCAAACGATTAGAAATTAAAAAGGATACAGGGAATCCAACATTGTTTTCATCCTTAATTAAAACAATGGTCAATTCATAATTCTTCATGTTGATTCCATGCGTGCCATCAATGCAAATAATCCTTGTGAATTCCCTTAGCTTTCTTTCCATTCGATTCATAAATGCTAAAGCAAAATCTTGAATTTGCAGCTCAGGGTGACTCTCTCCTGATCAAGATATAATAGATAGATATTACATCAGAAGTATATCAGAGTACATAAAACATACCTATCTGCTTAAATAAGAAAACGGTATTTTCATCTCGACTGTTTAATTCTTGAACTTTTAAGCCTGTTGCTGTCATATCATCTGCATCTCGCTGTTTGTTTATATTGAATTTTCTAATTATATATGACAGATTACCTCTAATTACAATATTCATTCTATCTAATTTTCCCTCATTCAAATATCTTGCATCTTCTAAAACTCTCTCCTTTGTAACACAAGCAACAAGTTTGCTTGCAAGCATTTCCTGTTGAATATTGGACGGACGTTTAGATCGGAGTTCATCATTATGGCCAACATGTGTCTCAATATATTTAACCGCCACTCCTAAAATAGAATGAATGAACTAATGTAATGTGGTATCATGAAAATATTACCAGAACTGTTGATTTTAACAGAAATTCTGGATGGACATAATCCAGATAACTTTATACTGCCTCCTTTCTTTGCATTTCGTTGGTTACATTGACTCACATATCCTAAAAATAAAATATTTTAATTTCATGATTTCAACTCATCTCTTTATGGAACAACCTGTAGTATTACTTCGATTACAGTTATAGTATATGTATTCATCAGCAGAATTGGTCTTAACTACTCTTTCTAAGACATAATCTACATTCCTATTAGAAAGAGATCGCCAAGCCTCAAAATCTACCTTGCTAGCAAAATGATGGATTGATTGTTGGATCATCAAAGAATGAATTTGTTCCAAATGCCTCACTAAGTTATCGTGGCATCCGAATGGCATCTTATCCTCATCAGAACAAAGCGGGCATTCAACATGCTTTGTTATTCTTCCTTCTGATGGTTGTTGATCATGCATCTTTTTCAGGTGCCGGTTTTTGTTCGACACACTGGAAAAAAATTTCCCACATACGATACAAATGAGGTGTTCACTAGAAACAAATGAAATATAAGCAAATGAATTAGACGTTAAACTTTGAACTCACTTTTGCTGGTCCATGTTTGATGTTCTGGAAATTTAGCAATCAAAATTGCTTGTTCAAGTAGATTGGAATATCTCAGAAAAAACTGAATTTCACAATCCGTGGATCACTTCAAAATACAAATTCAAAAACTCTGCTTAATCGAGTAGATTGGAATCTCTCAGAAATAAACTGAATTTCACAATCCGTGGATCACTTAAAAATATAAATTCAAAAACTCAGAGTCTCTGAATAATAAATAATAATTTCAGTATTAATTTCTAAAACCAAAATATCAAATATCTTAGCACATCAGGGCCGCGATTCTTGACGGCGATAGAATAGAACGTTCCCTAGGGAGCGATCCCCGATTCGTTTCTACTCCCTCGTTTGAAAACTAGCGGGAAAGAATTTATTGACATTTGACTGAAACTGACATGAAGACTAGAAAGAGTCGAAAGAGATAACCGTCTTCTGTTCTTTCAATCCTCCAGCTATGCTCTTATTGGTCAGGAGTTTGGGATTCTTTGCGAGAATTAACGTATCGCGTACGTATCGACGAGAGAACGGCAGTCACGATTGCGCGACACCGGTTCAGCTTTCGCAATTCAAGACGGTGCGGTTCGCCGCGATTAGGCGGCGAACGCGTCTGATGGCCGTCCAACAATCAATTTGTATTAATTTTCGACACCTTTATTATTTTAATTATAATTAAATTCATTAAATTCCTAAAATACCTTCCTTTTTCTCTCCCTCTAAGTCTCGGAAATCTACAGCTTGAGATCAGTATAAATATAAACGACATTTAAAAATTAGTTTGCCAAAGAAGCTTCACTTCTGACATGTGTACTTTGTACGCAAACACTTTTTTTTCAAATCTCATTCACCTGATATTGCTAATAAACGAAAAATAATTATATAAGTATAAGATTACCCGAAGGTACACCATATTTGCATAAATTGTTTCTGAAATATTTCTCGTGTCAGAATGATTTATTCCTCAGAAATGTTTCGAAGATGTCACATATTTGGCATCTATGATCGCGTACTGTTGTACGAAAGTTAAAAATGATATTCGTTTCAGGTTCTGAATATGAGCGGAAACGCGCTTTCATTCATCAGTTTGGAAGTTTTGAAACATTTGAATGAATCTACAATCGGAAATCTTTCTCTTGGATCTAATCCTTGGGAATGCGATTGCCGAGCAAGTAAATTTGCAGAATATCTCAGAGGTCACATAAAACAGGTAAGTCTACATCTGAAAAACTATCGGGTATGATTGATCTTTATGGGTGGTTGTTGAAGTATACTGTTGTCTCAAAAAAAGCGAAACAGCTGTTATTTCAGTCATTGTGATGACAATCTTGATCTTTCCAGCATTCACCATTTCAAGAATGAATGGGAATATCATGGTGTCGCAGCTCATATAATTAGTATCCTGGGGAATAGCGCACAGATTAATCTTCTGAAATATTTATATATATATATATATATTTATTTATTCGAATTGTTGTTGCCTGTGATTTATTTTTAATCTCTTGATAATTATTAGCAATAACAGGCTGGTTGAATCTTAATTAAAAACGGCTACTTCCATATAAACGAACTATACCGATAATTTTTGCTTTACTTGTTTAATATTTCCCAAAACTAATTTGCTTTTTTAATGTTAATTTACTCTTTCTGAGATCTCTCGGATGGAATTAATCGCCTCCGTGGCAAAGTTTGACCAAATCTCCCATACCGGAGAGTTCAAACAATAAACCACAAATAAGTGATTTTCTTCCATAACAGAGGATTTTATTATAAAAATTTCATTAAAAACGGCTACTTCCATATAAACGAACTATACCGATAATTTTTGCTTTACTTGTTTAATATTTTCCCAAAACTAATTTTCTTTTTTAATATCAATTTACTCTTTCTAAGATCTCTCGGATGGAATTAATCGCCTCCGTGGCAAAGTTTGACCAAATCTCCCATACCGGAGAGTTCAAACAATAAACCACAAATAAGTGATTTTTCTTCCATAACAGAGGATTTTATTTATTAAACTATTTTCATCTCCAAATTTTCAATCCAATACTTAGCTACGCCGTTCTGATGAGTACCAAAGAGTCCGAAATACTTGTCAACGGCTGCTTCAATATAAAAGATCTATACCGATATTTCTGCATTACTTTTTTTATATTTTCTCGTGTCTAATTTCTTTCTGTTAAATAAATAGTACCCTATTATTATTATTTTCGAACATTCCATAGGTAAAGGTTTCTGTAGTTTCCCTTGCCTTCTAATGAAACAATTTTGAATGTTAAAATTAGACTGAAAGAAATTTTAACAAGACAGATCAATCTTATCTATTCAATTTTATCAAGTCAATAAATGTCAAAGAATTTTCAATTTTGTTCAAAGTTTTGAATAACTATGAATGTCATAGTGAAACGTCAATTTATTAATTAAATCGAGTTTTTTAAGATTCAACCAGCCTGTTATTGCTAATAATTATCAAGAGATTATATATATATATATATATATATATATATATATATATATATATATATATATATATATAGTTGGAGAGTGGGGTAATAACACGTAAGGAAGAACTGAAACGCAACAAAACCAGATAAAGTAACGAATGTCATTTATTACTGAAAATTTACTTCAACTAATCATCATTAAATTATCATAATCCGTAGATAAATTTTCAATATAAAACCAAATATCAACAAAGAAACGAAAAACTGGGTGTCCGGGATTACCCCTCAGCACGTGGGGTAATTGCGGATGTACTTTCACTACTCTTACAGTTTTCAAGGACTCATAAATTACATTTGTAGCATTTTATCCATTCATTGGTAGGATCTTCATACTTTTCATCACAAATTAGGCAATGATATTCATTTTCTTTTGCATCTTATTTAATTGTTTTTTTCTTGCGTGGTATTTTCTTTTCTTGAGCCGTTGTAATTTCATGGTATGTGAAAGTTATTTGAGTAGATATACGAGTATACATTTTTAATTAACAAAGGAGTTCATGTAGGTACAGGACAGAAAATAGACAATAAACGAAGGGGTAATTTCGAACGGAATTACCCCACCAAAATTGTCCGTCACACACAATAACACAAAACTATATTTAATTCGAGGTTGAAATCGCGGGATACACGCGGCGAGTTCTTAAAAATATTGTTAATTTAGACGATAATTCACAAAAAATTTATATTTCTATGCTATACCTAAAATTGTATACAGCACCTATTCTGCCTATTCAACATTACTCAAAAATTACATGAAGTTGACGTTTACATATCTTGTACAGTATGCGCGTCTTCAATGTACCACTCTATGTTCGACGCTGCGTTCGGGATCGACTTACGATTACATCATTGGGAATATCTTCTATACTTTTCTAACATAGCCAAACAAATGTGTTCACGATTACGTCACATCTGTGATTACCCCAATCTCCTCTATATTTCTAGTTATACAGTTCTATTTATCTAAACTCTTGATTTATTGTCATAAGGTGTTATTTTCATAAAAATATATATATATCGGAATAAATATTGTTATTTTTCATTTCAGATTGATACTTCAGACATAAGATGCAGAAACACCGATAAAAAGCTGGTGAACCTCAACAACAAAGATCTCTGTCCAACGAATATAGAGCTGACACTCACCCTGGCATTACCCATTCTTATATTTCTTCTTCTACTTACAATAGCGACCACGTTGTACTTTAAATTCAAGAGAGAAATTCTAATATGGCTCTCTCACCGTGGATTATGTCCGTGCTTATCTCAAGAAGACGAGCTAGACAAGGACAAGTTATATGACGCGTTTATAAGTTACTCCCACAAGGATGAAGATTTTGTTACAGAACACATAATTTCCGTCCTCGAATCTGGAGAGCAACCTTACAAACTGTGCGTCCACGTGAGGGACTTCATCCCGGGTGAATTGATCCATTCTCAGATAATGAACTCTATACGCGATTCTAGAAGAACGATAGTGGTACTCTCTTCCAGTTTTCTGGAAAGTGTTTGGGGTAAATTAGAATTCAAAACGGCTCACACTGAGGCCATGGAAGAGGGGAGGACAAGGGTTATTATCATCGTTTATGGCGACGTCGACTTGAAGAATCTTGATGATGATTTGAAGGCTTATATAAAAACCAAAACTTACGTAGAATGGGGCGATCCTTGGTTCTGGAAGAAGCTGACTGATGCGCTTCCGAAGAGAAGTAAGAAAAAAGCAATTACGTCCCAGAAACACGCGAATATGATGCAATTCATCGACGATAAATTTCACTTGAAGAGAGAATCGAATTCTAACCCACTCAGTACACCGCCGATTATTTTGGATACGAGTAAGATAGAAGAGAGAACGTTTACTTGCATCGCCTGATTGGTGTGTTTTGCGAGGTGCCATAGGGAAAAATTTTCTTCTGAATCTGGGATAGTGATCTGTTGGGGATTTAAGCCCAACATAATGATTATTTTTAGCGAAATTAAGATAGGTTATAGGGAGTTTTGGATTGATAGGGCAGATACATGGTGTTAATTAATAAACATATTAAAACAATGGTTAATAATAACAATTTACACATTTATTAAAAGAAATTACGCATGACGCACGTTTCGTTGGAACTTCACCTTCTTCAGATGCTAATGGCAAATTAACTATGTTTTTCTGTTATATCGAAAACAAGAAATAAAGAGATGACAAATTGTGTAGAAGGGGTAAATACAAGGATGGTTACGAATAATTATTAGAATAGGAAAAACCAATTCTGAACTGCTAGTCAGGTAGTCCGGTAATTTTGAAAAGATTGAGAAGGGGGCTTGAAGTATGATCGATTTGGCTATTCAATAGGAGACCAGAATGCTTGTATTTAATTAATAAAAAATTAAGTTTAATTCCTTTACTTTCAGCATTCAATATTTTAAAATCGAAATTGAAAGTGTGATTTTCTTGGGTTAAATGGTTTGCATAATGTGAATCCGATTTTGATTAACAAAGCTACGTTTGTGTTCTGAAATTCTAGTTTGAAAACTACCAATGTGAAACTTATCACAATCACCACAATTAATTTTATAAACTCCTGATTTATTATCGTACCGGTAATAATTTAGGAAATCATATAAAAAATAATAAATCCAAAGTTCAAAGATATTAAATCAGGAGTTTATAAAACTAATTGTGGTGATTGTGATAAGTTTTACATTGGTAGAGCTTTCAGAAATTTTCAAACTAGAATTTCAGAACACAAACATAAGTTTGTTAATCAAAAGTCGGATTCACATTATGCAAACCATTTAATCCAAGAAAATCACACATTGAATTTCGATTTTAAAATATTAAATGCTGAAAGTAAAGGAATTAAACTTAATTTTTTAGAATCATCACAGATAAATAAATACAAGCATTCCGGTCTCCTATTGATTAGCCAAATCGATCATACTTCAAGCCACCTTCTCAATCTTTTCAAAATTACCGAACTACCTGACTAGCAGTTCAGAATTGGTTTTTCATATTCTAATAATTATTTGTAACCATCCTTGTATTTACCCCTTCTACACAATTTGTCATCTCTTTATTTCTTGTTTTCGATATAACAGAACATAGTTAGTTTGCCATTAGAATCTGAAGAAGGTGAAGTTCCACCGAAACGTGCGTCATGCGTTATTTCTTTTAATGAATGTGTACATTTTTATTATTAATCATTGTTTTAATATGTTTATAGGGAGTTCAAACGCGCTCACTATTTTCGTTCTGAGACAGGGTCGTAGTTACCGCATTATCAGCTGTATCAATTATACAGGCCCCCGGGGTTCAAGGGCCACGACGTCAAAATTTTGTAAAATTTTATGTATAATCACAATGAAGCTGTGCGCGATTTTGATTCTTTTGTGAGGGGGTCCTCCGACTGGGGCAAGCTTTTAGAGACTCCCGATTCATCTCCTTAGGTCGGATATCTCAAATAATTTTGAGTTTTATATTCACAATAGTAGTCTCAAAATTTGTATATATTGAAAGAGATTCAATTTTTGGCGAAATTCATATGGATGATCCCATGGAATTAATCAGAAAAATGAACACAACAGCTACTACTTAGAGACTCTTAAACGGTTTTCATACAATTTTTTCAGTTCTCATTTCCGTCTCCGTTTCAGTCGAACTGTCAGTTCATCCGTTTTTATCAATTTCTTTTTAGATGTTTCGTTCAGTTGTCAGTTCTAGTTCATTTTGACGTAATTTGATATTATTAGGAATAAAGTATAAACTTTACAATAAAAGACACTCGGCTTATGTTTCACTATATAAAAATATTTAGATACTGTATTTAGCGGTAAAGTACAGTCGACATGTTTCGAGTTATGAACTCATATTCAATATACCCCACGCAAACTATTAATGAAGAACAAAAATACTTCCCAATAAATTATGTGCCGAATTTGAGTAGCAAAATTTGTAACGGATTATCGAAAAATAACGTTAAAACAATTTGTACAAATAAAAGAAACTTTAAGTCTTTCTTTGTCAATAATAAAGAAAAATCTAACATCGGAGAAAACAGTGGTGTTTACAAAATATTTTGCGACGAATGTCCTCTATTCTATATTGGACAAACAGGAAGGAATATAAACATTCGTGTTGAAGAACATAAACAGTCAATTTTACAAAATAAAAATACCACTGGCTTCTCCGAACATTGTAGAAAATTTAATCATTTCTTGGATTTCAACAAAACCCAATTGTTACATTCAGGTAACAAATGAAAGCGCCTTGAGCTTCTTGAAATTCTCGAAATAAGTTCCGCCCATAATAGTAAATTACCCCTTGTAAAAGAACAAAATGATTTTCAGGTATCACTTTTGCTTTTGTCTGTTTTATAAAATAAGATGTAATACTCTCCTGTAGTCAGTCTTGATAATGAGTTCACAACTCGAAACATGTCCACTATTCTTTACTGCTAAATACAGTTTCTAAATATTTTTATATAGTGAAACATAAGCCAAGTGTGTTTTATTCTAAAGTTTATACTTTATTCTTTATAATGTTTCACCAAGTGATGTGCGAGAATTCAATCTCAGATATTGATATTATTAATTGATAAGGTCGATACTTGGTGAAAATGTATATTCATAATGAAACAATGTTTCATTATAATATGTTATAATAATTATATCATATAATAAACGTCAATGGAAGATAACTGATGAATTGCTCTGTGATCCTTCACCTTTTTAATATCCAATCATTGAAATGTTCTGTGGTTATCAACCCAACGATGTAAGTCAATTTACATTGATCTTCTGTTACCCATTTCCATGGCATTAACGAAATTAATGCTATGAAATGTTACATATCCAGTAATTATTATATCGAAATGTTGAATTTCCTACAATTTCACAGTACATTAATGGCAGAATTTTAATGATGATCATTTGTATTCATTTTTGATGGGATTTACAATGAAGTGCTATTAAAAAATACTTTGATACAATATTCATGAATCAACTAATATTTAAATCGTTTTTTAAAATGTTCTATATGTCTATCTGCTTACACATTAGTTATTAAATAAATTCTATAATATTTGAATCCAAATTTTTGGCCTTTCCTCACATTAAGACATAGAACCTATTATTGAATAAAAATTATGTTCAATTGAACTAGACTGAATAACAACTAATATTAGGTTTGTAAAACTATTAAATTGATATTTTGTTACTTTGTGTATGTCAAATATGAAGTATTTCATTGTACATTTGGAACATATATTTTATATTATATTTCACGTTCGTTTTACGTTATATAACTTTATATGTGTTGAGTCCTTTATCGTTGAATAGTTATATTTTTATATGAATGCCAATTATTTGATCATTTAGTATAAACTCAGTGATCAAAATTCAATTTGATTTTTATTATTATATGAACATTTTATCAATAAAACGTTTTCTCATTTTTCATATATTGAATTCTTCTGTATGTAATTTCCCTAATTTCCCCCCGTGGATCCGCCCCTGTATATATATATATATATATATATATATATATATATAAGGTATATATATATATATATATATATATATATATATATATATATATATATATATATATATCATGGTCTGTGTACTTACTGCGTTTGGTAAAAGTAATAAAGACACAAGAACTTTTTAGTTGAAGAAAACTGATAAAACATAATTGAAATTATGTACCTACATAAAAACAATTTAGTCAGACTAAAATTAAAGTTACCTGAAGTTACTTAAATCATCTAAAGTAACTTAGAGGAGATATCTTTTGAATAAAAATCATCAACATCAATATAAAATCTCCAGAAAAGGTACACAAAAATTCTATATGTAAAATCAACAATTAAGTAAACTAAACTTTCAAAAATATTTCGATAAAAATAAACAATCAATATTAAATTATTTAGAATCGAACTCATTTTTTATTTTTGTTGATTAAGGAAATTTTGTCGAAAAATGTTAATAATGCAGTTTTCTTTTTAAACTAGCAAGAAATTTTGAATATTTATCCATGTTGTATCAAAAAATTACCGAAATATCAATCTAAATATCATTCAAAATTCATAATTTTCCAATTCAAATTTCATTAAAATAAATTTTACTCTCCCTCTAATATTTCA
>JARQZK010000011.1:1045000-1072500 GCA_030704885.1 Cynegetis impunctata | reverse complement strand
TATATATATATATATATATTATACATATATATATATATATATATATATATATATATATATATATCCCTAATAGCACAATTATAACCAATGGACGTCCTACTGGGACATTCAGAACGTCCATAGGACGTTCAAATTTGGTACCGTGTACGTCCATAGGACGTCTCTGGGACGAACAAATGTCCCACTTGTGGACTAATTAGGGACGTCCTTTCAGGATGTCCCTAGTACGTCATTCAAGGACCTAAATCCTTGAGCAGCAAGAACATCTATTAGAAGGGCATTGGAGGTCCTTAACTATATGCTTCGAACGTCCTTATGAATGCTACTGAACGTCCATCGAACGTCCCGATAGACGTCCATCGATAGACCCGAGGGATGTCCATCGAACGTCCCGACGGAAGTCCATCAAACGTCCATTTTTGTCGACGAAAATATATATTTCACGTTCCCAATATCTATCAAATTTAATTCAAGGAAGTAGTTGTTTTCTGAAGGATGTTACAAAAATAACCCCAATTTTATCATGGATTTCTCCAATTTTCAGAAAATCTTTTCATTTAACATTTATTCTAGAATGTTCCCCTTTTCATGCAGGATATTTTTGTCCTAAAAAGAAAAAGAAATTGCGTTAAAATAAAATTTATTGAAACAAAAACAACAGATCTCTAAAACAAAATAATGTTAAAATTAATCTCAAAATCTGAATGGAATATTTCATTATAAAAAGACATTCACTGTTTAATAGCTCTCTTTTCTTCGGCTACGGCCCTTTCAGCTGCTCTCCTTAAAATTTTTTTTATGCCATCTTCCATTTCTTTTATGGATGATGAGGAAGTTTTTGCATTTTGTTGACCTGATCCTGCAACATATAGTTTTTTTTAGTTCTACAGTTGAATGCCAAAACAAACAATAAATTAATATATATTCCTATTTTATATTCATATTAACTATGTATAGTTTTTTTTTATTGAAACTTTCCTTGAAATTCAACAACTGAAAAGAGTGGCACATACTTACTTATTAGGAGGTCAGATATGTACATTTTCGAAAATATCTTTTTATATGTTCAGTTTTCTTTTGTTATTCATACTATTATATAATTAAATCAATTGAAAATTAAAGTAGAATGAAATTATACACTATAATTCACAAAATAGTAATCGCTTATAACAACTAACCTAACCTTACTTTTAACAAAATGATATAAAACATGTACAAACCTTCGAACGTGAACTATTTCATCATCCAGCATCCAAGAGAGTAGGATCACTGCACAATCTTCACAAAGTTACAAATATTACTGCAAAATGCTGCAAATAAATAATATTGGCGGCACGATATACTCAACGTACATACAATGACCTTTATAACACTCAATTAGCGATTGGCGGTTGGCGACGTTGGCGTTGGCGCGATACGACACATCAGGCGATAGTAAAAACAGCATTGCCAACCGAACTTTCAGGAAATCCTAAGTACCAACCCAAAACAAATCTCACAATCTATGTTATAATTTTTGTATGTATCAACACTATCAACATAATTATATTAATTGAAAATGTATAATAGTGCAGAAACTGATAAATGTTACATTTATAATTGTTGACGATTTTATTGAATTACATTCGGAATCGTTGGTGAAAACATGATCACCACAAAACAACCCGAAGCAGCGCCACAGTTGAGTTAGATATTTGGTTGTTACAGCCATAGAGAAATATAATATTTTGTCTATGGCTACAGCTTTCCTCCCGAGGGTTAACTACGTAAGGATTGTCTAGCCTTTATGGAGATAAAATTGCAGGGATCAAAGCAGTAAAAGAAATATGAATAACTCATAGTAAAACGCCATAACCAAACCTAACGCTTAAGCTATTTTTTTCAGTGTTTTTTCTTTCAGAATATGTTTTTCTACTCCCATTCGTTTATTCGACATTTCCTACTTGTACCTATAAGGGACATTCCATGGGCGTCCTCCCTTGGGAACTATATAAAATGTTTCATTTGGGACGTGTTATGAACATCCTCAAGGGGACAGCCTATGAGATGTACCAATAGGGACGTCCATAGGATGTTATTATTAGGACTTTTTTTAAATGTACTATTCAGGATATGCCATAAACATCCTCAAGGGGACCTCATATGAGATGTACCAGTTAGGACGTCCATAGGATGTTGCTATTAGGACTTTGAAAAATATGTACTATTGCAGGCATTCCATGGACGTCTTCACTGGGACATTATATGAGATGTACCGATTGGGACGTCCTATGTACATCTCTAACGAGACATTCTCTTTTGAATCTCCCTCGGGACATCCATAGGAAGTCCATAGGAATAACATTCGTGGAAATGATGAAAAGTGTACTGGATGGGACGTCCTATGGACAACGATTTCAGGTCCGGGACGTTCGGCCATGAATAGTACCAAATAGGGACGTCCCTAGTACAATGTGTGTTATTAGGGATATATACAGTGGCGTAGCCAGAGTTAGGCCCTGGGGGGGGGATATGAGGCGCCTCACAGTTCCCCGCAGGGGCCGACGGAGGTAATTCAGGGTGTCACGCCCAATTTCTGTCCAGAAGTCGTTAAAATCGTTAAAAAAGGTAAAAAGTAAAATTGCGATGGACTTCTCAAATTGTTAAATCTGGAAGAGGACGACCAATTGGTTCACTTTTAGTTCTCAAATTTTGAACCACTTGCACCACAGACATGATAAAAGGCGTAGAATAAAATAAAATGAAAATAAGCGAACCGACGCCGACGTTATAGAGCGCAAAGGTTGAATTTGATATGTTATTGATAAAGTCAAATCAAATTTATTCAATCACTATTTTGACTAACTTAAATGATTGTTACAGTTTTACGCTTTATGATATTTATTGCAGAAAATAAAACAGGTTTTTTTTGTTTTGTTAATTTTTTTTATGCAACCTGTTCCGAAATGCATGGCGGCAAGGTATACAAATGCAAAACAAGGTCTTTTTTAATTCTGAGCGTATAATGGTATCCCAACTTGGACTTGGACTTGGAATTGAATCTAAATGAGCCTTTATTCCTGTGGGTAGCAGCGTCACCAACGGTCATCGATATTGCTTACTTATAGGCAGCGCACACGTTAGGTTATAAGGGTTAATTCACATTTATGTTATTTCATTAAGCTCGTTTGATACGGTAATATTATTCGGAGAATATTTTCGCGAAATATTTTACATGTCCAGTTTGTATTAAATTTTTTTTACAATATTATAAATCAAAGGCAAACGTTGGTTTTTAATAGATAAAAAAAAGGGTAAATATTTTGAAATAAAATTAATTTAATTATTATGGCATTTAAAAGGTGATAACTTTTCTTCCAGAAGGACTTGAAAAAACATGTCACGCTAACTGCGTTGGTACTAAAGGAATTCGCGAAAATATTTCCAGAAAAATATCACGGTATCCTTGGGATTTTAATATTCAATTAAGAAAAATGAGGTTTTAAGTTTTATTTATTTTTGCCTTGAAAGAATAACAATTATTCATTATCCATGGGGCATGGGGGGGGGGATATATCCCCCATATCCCCCCGTGGCTACGCCACTGTATATATATATATATATATATATATATATATATATATATAATATATATATATTATATAATATATATATATATATATATATATATATTATATTATATATATATATATATATATATATATATATATATATATTTTATATATATATATATATATATATATATATATATATATATATATATATATATATATATATCACTTTCTGCACTTTTTTCTTTTGAAAGAGGAATTCACTTAGCAGTCCTTGAAATATGGCCTAAAGAGAATATATCTAGTTGAGGCTTTCATTTATATAAAGCATCATTTAGAAAAATCCAAAGTTTGCGATTATGCAAAACATATTAAAACAGATGTAATGTGATAAGTATTTACGATATTCATTTGGCCTGACATTTGTCAATTGTCTGTCGTTTCGATAGCATTTGTTTCGTTCAATTATTCATTCCGATCCCTGATTATCATTATACGAATAGATAGTAGATTATTTGTACAAATAACAATCATTTCCCCATGTCAAAATCCTTAATAATACACTGATATTATAATTATATCTTTATATTATATAAAATATCTTACTGAAATTCACAAACTCTTATACTCAACTAATTTCATCATCGCTATCCTCAACTTCTACTGAATCGCTTTCACAATGCATTATTTATCAATGAAATAACAACAATATGCGTATACTAATACAGCTGAGGCGCACGTCTCGACGCTGTATTCAAATTTAAGAAATGATATCACAGTGATTCTCTTTCGAGCTTTGAACTTTACATAAAATTCCAACGTATTTAAATAAATAAACGAAAAACCATGTATATTTCTTCCTCCACAATATTTTATCATAGACGTACGCTACTGTATTCAAGGTCTGGCTATTCTCTAATTCTCTGAATCTGAATAAATTCATTTACTCTATCACTGCGCAGATGTCAGCAGCTTCAATTGTTTACTCAAGTACAGCTATACAAATTCAACGTCAAGTTTGCACAGTTTTCGTGTCCAGTGGAGTTGACAAATTTTTCGAAATGTTAACAAATTGTTGGGTGATTTTCTTCAAATGAATTTTGAAAAATGAGTCACTCGAGCAATATGTGAGGGGAGTAAGAGGTTATTAACATTTGGATAAGCGGTTCTACTATTTAGTATTCAAGGTAGGTATCTGTTTTCTTCAGTTCTGTTCTATTCAAGAGACATGAATACCAAATAGTTTTGATATTTTGGGAATTGGTGTTTATATTATTCGCGAAGCTTTCGAATATTGGTCATGAGTTCTTTGTATTAGTTTTTTGTGCTTAGTTTTTCTGGTCCACTGATATCTACATCTTATCTTATTTGATTGTTTTGTTTCGGTTTGTTAGGGTGAATTCAACGTCGAATATTATTCGAAAATCAGGTGAGGCTGAAATATCACATAAATACTATTAAAATAATCGAAAATGGAAACTTTCGATGAAAAAACACAAAAAACATTGTAATATAAGTGAATGCAGAGCGTGCCTCAGGCAAATTGACATAATTAGTATGGCAAGTGAAAGTTGATATCAAGTTGGTTGTATAATAAAGCCAATTTATTGTAGGTGTCCAAATTTTGTTAGAATACCCGGATATTGTTAATAAATCTCATTTTGAAATTATTGAGATGGGTCAGAATACGCCGTATACCATATTTTGAATTAGAAATTATATGATTTTTTCTTATCTGTATATGGGGAGATTTATAACAAATACTGATAATGAGTCATGCAGGTAAAAACATATTTTATGTTGTATTTTATCAACGAATATAGATAATTTCGTTTTTTTATTCACTTTTGTGAAGTAGTACAAATTTAGAAAATATTTGTATGGAAACATACAACATTGATTCACAATACTATCTGCCATGTAGAATTTGACACTTAACATTTGTTTTTAGTCGTATTTTCCGTTTTCCCAAAAATTCCTCCGGAGGAAGCTTGCGCCCTTTTGAAAATGGCGCTGTTGAGTCAGTTTTTTAAGCATATTTAAAAAAAATACGGACACCCTACTGCGTAGCACTAGGATTGATAAAACCCCTCGGCGCATGTGCATGTCGTAATGCCTGATCAGTCTATCACGGATAAATTTTTTTACGAAATGTTTAATCGAAGAAAAATTTTTGAAAACACTTTTCTTATGAAATCATATCTCGTATAATCGTGTTTTATCGATATCCGTTGGAATTTTTAAAATCGGACCAGCTACTAACTTTTTGTAGTGATACTGAACAAGAGGTAACAAAAAATCTAAAAAACGCTATAATTTTTTTATTCTTCGTGGGGAAAATTTTTTGAAAACACTTTTCTTATGAAATCATATGTGTTTTATCGATATCCGTTAGAATTTTTAAAATCGGACGAGATCCCAACTTTTTGTCGTGAGACTAAAAAAGAGGTAATAAAAAATCTAATAAATGCTATAATTTTTATTCTTCTTGGGGAAAAATTTTTGAAAACACTTTTCTTATGAAATCATATGTGTTTTATCGATATCCGTTGGAATTTTTAACATCGGACCAGATCCGAACATCTTGTCGTGGGACTAAAAAAAAGAGGTAATTAAAAATCTAAAAAACCATCTACTAACTTTTTGTCTTGATACTATATCATGTGTATGGACAAAAAAATCTAAACAACGCTATAATTTTTTTATTCTTCGTAGGGAAAAATTTTTGAAAATACTTTCCTTATGAAATCATATGTGTTTTATCGATATCCCTTGGAATTTTTAAAATCGGACCAGATCCCAACTTTTTGTCGTGAGACTATAACCCCTTTAGCTTCGCCTCGCGATAAAAACCGTTGATATTAGTCGTTTTTTCCCCATAATCCTAGAAAATGTCAAATGACAACTCCTACTTTGTGGTACAGTCAATTAAACAACAAAGCTAAATGCCGTTATTATGTGAGCAATAATATAAGCTCGATTCTAATTCTTCTCGCTTTTTCTCTAAGGTCTTCCTATAGTTTGTGTACTTCATGCAGCTTTTATATTTGGAGAATATACTGAGATTTTTATGAAATATCTTCGATTCGAAAGGGGTTTCATAAACGAACGTGTATGAAAAGTCACACAGAAAAAAGTCAAGTGGAGTTAGATCTGGAGATCTTTCCGGCCATACTATGAATCCCCTTCATATCACTGAATTTAATGTCAGTATGTTTAATATTATTCGCTAAATACATCGACAGAATAATTTTTTTTTTAGGGTGGGTTGCCATTTGACATTTTCAAAAGAGGAGTTTTTAAATTTACCCCTTCATAAAACATTTGATTTGTTTTTGTTTTCTTCAAATCTACGTGAAAAATAAGTTGCCTAGCTTGAAAATTTTAGAATTTGTTATTCTAAAAGTTTTTTCCCGCCTTCTAAGATAACGTTTTGAAGCATTACGAATCAATAAACACTAAAACTGGTCGCATTTATATTTCATCCCATTTCCTTGATAAACACCTCCTCTGTTCAAGATTCAGATAAAAAGTTTTATGAATTATAGTTCCAATGCTTCTCAGCAAAAATTCCGTGATATTATTTTCTCATTAAATTTCATATCTGATATTACCGAGTTTATCACTCAAAGTCATCATTTACTTATCATGGTGATTTGTAGTATGTATATTTCAGATTTATTTGAAGTGATTTTTTCCAAGCCAGCATACTTGATTTTGGGTTTTTGATTTTGGGTTTTTTTTTAAATTTATTGTTTTATTGAACAGAAGAAGAAGATCGTAATAAATACGAAAAATATTATTACTTCTCACTAAGGAATAATAAGTACCTACAGTATAGGACAGTGGTGGGCAAACTTTCTTCATGGGGGGCCAGAAATTTTATGAAATTTCAGAAGAGGGCCAGAATTTGAGCAACAAAGCAATTTGGTGTCCTTTTAACCAATGAAACATTAGACACTTGTACAAATTTCAGTTACAAATTACCATTTAGCTTTTATTCTAAGGCCCTGCCTTGATAGATGTGTGAGACGTATGAAATTGCTTTTGGTTAGAGTTAGCCATAATATGAAAATTTTAAATGGGTGCCTCATTGCATTTCAATAATTTCCAACTGCAATTCTACAGAGAAATTCTTCGGGTCTACATTAAACTGCATCGAAAAAACATCTATGACTGAATGTTCTTATAATATTAAAACCTAATTTCGAATTTCGTGTAAATTCTTCAAAACCTGACTGAATTATTTCAATTTGTTCCCACTTACTGGTATCATGGATTTTAAACGCGGAAAGTATGTTGAATCGTTCTTCTCCATGCAGTCATGAAACAGAAAAAGATGAGTTTTAAATGATTTCAGACATCCTTGAGTCTCATTTGAAAATAGGTCCTTTCCTTGCAATTTTTATTCAATTTGTTATAGTTTTTGTGGAAATCGGTACGCCAATCTTTGTCTTCGGATAATTGGAAATCAGACTATTTCTCTGCTGTGTTGAACTACTTGGGAAGTCTAGCTGGCTCCTTTACCTATGCATCTATTATTCTACTTTCTATTGCTGGATCGTCCAAATATAATTATTGCGGGCTGTATACTATTCATTTTTTAACAAGCTAGTTAGTTGAGTACTAAGGTACGCTGGCTAGTATTTTGGAGGTCTCGGGTTCGAACCCCGGGCCGACTGGTATGCCATGAGTTTTTTCCAGAGGTTTCCTCATGGTAATGTAAGTCACTGCCTACATACTTACAAGGCGAATGCTGGGCCAGTATTATCCTCTGAACCCTACCTACACTTCCTATGTTCCATAAATATCCCGTCTCGCCTATCCTTAATGTACTTGTACATACAAGTTTATCCTCTGATCGGGCTGAAGGAGTTAATCCTAAACTCAAGCTGCCCGCCTCCCTGACACATACTTCAGGGAGGAATTAAACACGTGAGTTTCCTTTTTTTTTTACTATTAATTTCGATGCATCTTCGGCGGGCCGGATTAAATAATTTCGTGGGCTAGAGCTGGACCGCGGGCCTTACCCTGCCCATCACTGGTATATGATTTCAGAAATGAGAAACTTTCTTATTTTTCTTTCACGAGAAAAGTGTAACCTTCGTGAAAGATTTTGGTTGCTCGAAAAGGTCTGTAATAGCTTTAACAATTTCAATTTATCTTTTCGTTTTAGAGAATTCTCAAAAACTAGGTAATACTTGAGAACGCCAAACGGTAGTAGATTTTGCTAGATCATTGTTAATTCGTAAATCAAATAAATCCAAAAGAAATTCTTACGATAGCTTTGAGTTTATACCAGAAAAATTGATGTTGAAATCGGTACTTTTTTGTATGCACAAGGTTTAATAAATGTTATAAAAAGTTGATTCTTTTAATTATTAAATCCGATCTCTGACAATCATTACACGAATATATGGTAGATTATTTGTAAACATTTGTATTAATTCTCGACTTCAAAATCTTACGTAATCCATAATAATACAATAATGTTGTACTAATATCTTTATATTTAGGTATACAGAGTATTTACTTAAATTTACAAACACTGGTACTTACGTGACCTCATCATTGATATCCTCAACTTCTTCTGAATCACTTTCACAATTCATTTTCATTTATAAAGTAACAATGCGCATATAAGTGCAAACAAAGGAACGCTGTCGTATCGGCCTGTTTAGGCCCCTACACACGGACGTCGATGTCTTATCTTAATACATCAACGTGCATCCAAGAACGTGCAACTAATAACCTTAAGGGGCCGTTCAAGTATTACGTAACGCAATTTTTGAAGATTTTTCACCCTCCCTCCCCCCTATGTAACGCTCCGTAACGTTTTCATTAACCCCTCCTCCCCCCTATAAACGTTACGTAACACCCAAGTGACCAGTTTTACCTAAAAGTCACAAATATGTTGCGCAAAGTATGGGAAAGTTGCTAAAATACCGTTTTTATTGTTTTAATCGTGTTTTCGTTAATAATAAACAAAACAAGAGATTTTTATTCAATAAACAATCATACATAATGTGATATGTTGAAAAGGACTCAAATTTGTCCTAATAAACTTTTACTACTTATCTTACATTTAATTATGCCGATTTCCTGACTTAGCCCTGTCGTTGCATACATTTTTAGCTAACTTCATCCACCATTATTTTTCTCATGCATTATTCAATTTTCGCTTATTAGCAGGTTTTCACTTTGAAAACCTGCTTATTGAAATGGGTGCGATTAGCAAAGTAGGACCTAGGCCCAAGATAGTTTTTCGTTTCATGACATTTCAGGATGCTTAGCATCAAAAACCCAATTTCAAAAGTCTCTCTTTCTATACATATGTATATATAATATATATATATATATATATATATATATATATATATATATATATATATATATATATATATATATATATATATATATATATATATATATATATTTATTTATATATATATATATATATATTATATATATATATATGTGTTCGTATGCATGTAGGTAGATAGTTTCGTAGTTTCGCTCCTGTGTATTACGTGTTTAAAACACTTAATGAAAACTGGCAACGGAAACAAAATATAAATGACGAATAATACAGTCGAGATATTCCCCATAAAACATAAACGGATAGAGTTGCCAACTTGGGACAACAAAATAAAACTGACTTACAATACAATCGAGGGATTCCCCATAAAAAATAAACGAAAAGAGTCGTTGCATACATTTTTAGCTAACTTCATCCACCATTATTTTTCTCATGCATTATTCAATTTTCGCTTTTTTTTTGAAATGGGTGCGATTAGCAAAGTAGGACCTAGGCCCAAGATAGTTTTTCGTTTCATGACATTTCAGGATGCTTGGCATCAAAAACCCAATTTCAAAAGTCTCTCTTTCTCTACATATGTATATATATATATATATATATATATATATATATATATATATATATATATATAAATATATATATATATATATATATATATATATATATATATATATATATATATATATATATGTGTTCGTATGCATGTAGGTAGATAGTTTCGTAGTTTCGCTCCTGTGTATTACGTGTTTAAAACACTTAAAGAAAACTGGCAACGGAAACAAAATATAAATGACGAATAATACAGTCGAGATATTCCCCATAAAACATAAACGGATAGAGTTGCCAACTTGGGACAACCAAATAAAACTGACTTACAATACAATCGAGGGATTCCCCATAAAAAATAAACGAAAAGAGTTAACAACTTCGGAGATTCAAATTCTCTAGTTTTTTATTTCAATAAAAATCAATGTTACGTAGCGCGTTGTTCGAACCCCCCTCCCGCCCCTGTAACGCAGCGTAACGTTTTACAAGACCCCTCCTCCCCCCAAATTGCGTTACGTAATACTTGAACGCCCCCTAATGTGGATGCAGAAAACGCTCGTTTTTGAATGCACAACCCAGACGAATGCCGCCGCGTTGATGTTTTCAGGAATCGCTTGAATTTTTGGATGCGCATTCCAACGAATGCAGTCAAGTCTCTACGTGGATGCAAATTACCGAGGAGTGTGCGTTTTTAAAGCAGTAGCGGCGGTTAAGTTAATGAAAAAATTTGTTACTGCAGTAGATATTCAAAATAATAACTTAAATATTTCATAAATTTGTATATTATTTACTAAAAATGTTGGCAGATAGTTTCATTAGTATATCTGACTGCAGAACAATGTTCCGGGAATATCTACGGGAATTTGTGGAGTTGTACAGGGACCTACCCTGCTTGTGGCAGACAAAATCAAAGCACTATTCAGACCGAAATAAAAAAATTAAGCATACAAAATATTGATAGAGAAGCTGCAAATCATTCAACCAAATGATACAAAAAGTACAGTTGTCGCTAAAATCAATAGTCTTCGTGGTGGGTTTCGGAGATAAAATGATAAAGTTTTTATCTCGAAGAGAAGTGATACTAAAGTAGTGACTTTTAAATCTGGTAATTTCTTGCAGTAATTTTATCATTGTGTCTTGACGTTTTATTAATGAAATAGCCATTTCCAATAGTTACGAATAGGTTTCTTCGTCCATCCTTACGTAATTACGAGAGTCCTCTAGTTCTAACCTCTATTTTTCTAACAGGTGAATGTGTGAAAAATATTATCGTTTTAGAAACCAACCTTCAGACCACATTTGGCGACGATTTTCCTTTTTCTTTGAAAACGCCACTGCCACCAGAGCTAAATATTCCTCCTGCTCAGACATCTGGCCAAAAAAAAAATCAAATTGCACGTTATTGGTTGCACGTCGATGTATTAAGACATCGACGTCCGTGTGTAGCCCTTGTCTTACGTGAATGTATCTCTGCGTTTTTCAAATCGACATTTTGTTCAAATATCATTTGATTATTCTCGAATTCACCATCGAAAAAAAAAATATAACGCATCGGAAATCCCTTTCGGATGTTAAATCTGGTATAAAACACATGTTACTGACGCACATTAGTTCCTGATAGACGCGAATCTCTTTATTTATTATACCATGTAACGATTAAGTTGAGATGATGTAAACAATTCTTGACAAATAAAACCATAAAAATTTAGGATCCCAAAATAACAATCTGTTTTTGCTCATCGGAGATATATTTTTGTCTGTCATAGGAAATTATTTGTTTTTCGTTTTCTTTCAATTGGTGAGGCTTCCATCTTAGTGGGGACCTCTAATGAGGGATGGAAAACTTCAATCCCATACTTGGGATTTCGTTTTTTTAAATTATATATATATATATATATATATATATATATATATATATATATATATAACGTTTCAAAAGAAGTACTCTCTTTTTCAGTATCTAAGATGAAAATATAAAAATATCGTAATAGACAACATCGACAAAACACGTTTAATAGCTCACCTTAGTATAAACAATAAAATAAAAACATCTAAAGTATAAAAACAATAAGAACGAGTACCTATCCAAAACGACTAATATCAGGAGTAATGAAAGAAAGAACCCACAAACTATAGAATACAGAAACAACAAAAGAAAAATAGAAGACAACACAACCAGAGTCGCAATGCCTTTCATGGAAAACTTCTCGTACAAAATAAAAAATATTTTAAAAGACGACAATCTCGAAGTCATCCACAAACCACAGAACCAAGTAAAGCAAATTTTCAAGATACTGAAGACAACAACGCTCACCTAAAAAAATTCTAATGTCTTCTCAATTCCTTGTAAATATTGCGCAAAACAATACATAGGACAAACATCACATAGATTGCATGACCGGATAAATACACAAAAGCAGCAACAACGCACTGAACAAACACAAAACAACCAAAAATCACGATTTTGATTACGAAGAAACAAAAATATAAACGACACAAAAAACAAGAATACACGAAATGTTCTATACATAAACAAATTTGGAGAACACAGTAAATGACAAACAGGACATCAAACAACTTAGTCATTTCTACTTGCCATATCTTAAACACAAAGAAGGAAGAAAAGAAAGAATACATCATCAAGTTTGACATTGATGACATGCCAGATGGATAAAAGAAATAATTTTCAAAATATATATTATAATTTTATGACGATATTGTTTTTATATACTAGATGTTTTTGTTTTCATTTTATTTTTTATACTAAGGTGAGCTGTTAAACGTGTGATATTTGTGTAGTCGATGTTGTCTATTAAACGAGTTATTCGTTTAATTTGAAGTATTTTGCAGAACTGGAACAACCAAAATCAAACCAAATCCCTCTCTCTCTCTCTCTCTCTCTCTCTCTCTCTATATATATATATATATATATATATATATATATATATATATATATATATATATATATATATATATATATATATATATATATATATATATATATATATATATATATATATATATATATATATATATATATATATATATATATATATAATATTATATATATATATGTATATATATATATATATATATATATATATATATATATATATATTAATATATTATTATATATATATATATATATATATATATATATATATAATATATATATATATATATATATATAATATATATATATATATTTATATATATATATATATATATATATAATATATATATATATATATATATATATATATATATATATATATATATATATAAAAACCGGTCCTCACACAATCCATTTCATACCTACGTCTGAAACGATTGAAAGAGAACAGGTTAGGAACTTTTTCTTTGAAGTTCCAGTTATTTATTTTCGTTCTTAACGGCATAATTTCGAACATTTAATTCACATTATTTCTGCAAATATAAATCAAATTATGTTAATCGTATACGATGGACTTTATATGTCGATTTGATGAATTTCTGAAGCGGATTCTAGAAATATCGTTGTTCAATATTACACAATCTCATTTAACATATAGGTAGGTACTATCTATTTGTCAAGGTGTGTTTGCATTTATTATTTGCATGTCTTGAGTCAACCTTACAAGTGAGTTTTTCTCTATTCCAGTATAATAATAAGTTTATACAAAGTTACATAAATACTCACATTTTCTTTCATTTGATAGAAGAATTTCATATGGCACATAAATGAACAGGAAAAATTCTTCAATAATTAAAAATAATCAAACAATCATCCAAGGGACCTGGTTATATGTATTCCGCAGCGAGAAATCTGCATTCACAATGCAACAGTGAATTATAGAAAATGTAAAGTTACGTAGACTCAAGATCTGCACACAGCTGTTTCTGTCTTATTAGATATATTCAGTGCACTGAACTCGACTGCGTACTGAATGACCCCCCTCCTTCAATAAAAGCGTCAGTCACAAGATAGGCCCTTGGGGCACACCGTCGTTAACAGTATATAATATATATATATATATATATATATATATATATATATATATATATATATATATATATATATATATATATATATATATACTCACATCAACAAAGCTACCTCCATTATAGATTTTTTCATGTATTCAACTTTTTCAGGAGGCCGCCAGATGACTGTAGAATGAAAAAGTCGAAAATCACATGGCAAATTTTCATCCTGGTTCTTCTACTCATAAAGTCAAACGCTGACCACCAAATATGTAGAAGATCAGATAAGTGTCAATGCTTTAACAACTCCGATAATTACGAATTTCAATGTTCAGAAGACGGAGAAGAAGAAAAAGAAGAACTAATTCTTCACGTTTATCCCGACTCTTTAATAAGAATAGACTGCACTAATGTACGAAAATGGAACGCGAAAAACTTACCAAATGTAAAATTCGAAAAAGTTGAGAGGCTACAAATACGATACTGTCCAGTACCTGAAAATGGAATCTTAGAGATCGTCGCGCATTTTGGATTAAAAAACTTGGACGTTTTATCCTTTGATTCTGGTTCATTCGAAAATGCATCGCTGCCAACAGAAAAATTTAAGGGACTTTCTAATGTAACTGATTTGAGTCTTCAAGATAATGAGTTGAGAATAATAGGCCATGATTTTTTCGAACATTTTCCTAATCTAGTTTCTCTAGAACTGGATAGAAATCGAATAGACTTTCAAGGAAAAACATTCTCGGCATTGAAACATTTAAAATTTTTCAGTCTATCCGATAACAAACTTGTTAAATTTCCTGAGAATTTTTTTCAAGGCTTGGAAAACTTGGAAAAGTTAAACTTATGGAAAAACAATTTGAAATACATAGATGTTCACAGTTTTGCCGGACTGCAAAATATAAAATCACTTGAACTAGCTTATAACAATATTGATAGGATAAACGAAACGTCTTTCAATAAATTAACCAGCCTGGTCAACATTAGCCTAAGAAGTAATTCAATAAAATATTTATCCAAAAAATCTTTTAATTCGAATCCTCTTCTGCAGCAAATCGAGGCAAGTGGAAATTCAGGACTGCTCCTTTCAGATAATATCTTCTCTGATTTCATGTTTCTGAAAAAAGTTGATTTGAGTACCTCACGATTGAAAGTTCTTCCCGAAAATATCTTCAGTAACTCTACAGCTTTAGAAATTATAGCACTGGACAACAATGAAATTGAAACCATTCCAAAAAACACCTTCAAGGACCTTGTAAATTTACGCACCCTTTCTCTGGCGTTTAACAAGATAAGATGGCTAGATGATGATGTCTTTTCATCCCTTATCAACTTAGAAGAATTAGATTTGCAATATAACAAACTGGAAAGTATCGATGAAAATCTTCTGAGGCATGCTACAAAATTGAAAGTTTTAAATTTGAACTACAATAATATAAGGAATGTTCACTTGAATTCTTTTGGTCGAAATAAGCATTTGGTGAAGTTGTACATGAGTCACAATTTTTATTCCTATAAAGATACGGGGATCATTTCGGTCAGTCCTTTCAACAAATGCAGTGATTTGGAAGAAATTGATTTGAGTCACAATGAAATCGTTGATTTTCCCGAAGATCTAATGCTTCTTGCATCGATGACTCACATGAATTTAAGTTGGAATAACATCAGCTCGTTGAGGGTGAGTTTTGTGTTAATACATGCATTAATTTTATTCATTAATTCCTCACACTAATTGGAACTTCAAAGGGCTGCATTTATAGATACCAAAGCTAATTATATCACACATTTTAAATAAAATACGATGAGGTTGTATACTCTGGTGAAACATAATAAATAAAAATACGGACAACCTACTGCGTAGCACTAGGAATGATAAAACCCCTTGGCGCATGTGCATGTCGTAATGCCTCATAAGTCTATCCCGGATAAATATTTTTACGAAGTCATGTTTAATCGAATCATTGCTAAATTTTTTTTTAATGAACTAAACGCTATAATTTTTTTATTCTTCGCGGGGAAAAATTTTTGAAAACATTTTTCTCATGAAATCATATGTGTTTTATCGATATCCGTTGGAATTTTTAAAATCGGACCAGTTCCCAACTTTTTGTCGTGAGACTAAAAAAAGAGGTCAAAAATCTAGAAAACGCTATAATTTTTTATTCTTCGTGGGGAAAAATTTTTGAAAACACTTTTCTTAGAAATCATATGTGTTTTATCGATATCCGTTGGAATTTTTAAAATCGGACCAGTTCCCAACTTTTTGTCGTGAGACTAAAAAAGAGGTCAAAAATCTAGAAAACGCTATAATTTTTTATTCTTCGTGGGGAAAAATTTTTGAAAACATTTTTCTTATGAAATCATATGTGTTTTATCGATATCCGTTGGAATTTTTTAAATCGGACCAGTTCCCAACTTTTTGTCGTGAGACTAAAAAAGAGGTAATAAAAAATCTGAAAAACGCTCTAATTTTTTTATTATTCGTGGGGAAAAATTTTTGAAAACACTTTTCTTTTGAAATCATATGTGTTTTATCGATATCCGTTGGAATTTTTAAAATCGGACCAGATCCCAACTTTTTGTCGTGAGACTAAAAAAGAGGTAATGAAAAATCTAAAAAACGATATAATTTTTTTATTCTTCGTGGGGAAAAATTTTTGAAAACACTTTTATTTTGAAATCATATGTATTTTATCGATATCCGTTAGAATTGTTAAAATCGGACCAGATCCCAACTTTTTGTCGTGAGACTATAACCCCTTTAGCTTCGCCTCGGTGTAAAAACTGTAATAGAGGATTAATTCAGTAATTTTTATGTGCGTGTGGTTTAGTCTAAAATTTTCTGCATTTCTGGTCATACATAAACATCGAAATTAAATATTGAAAACTAGAATCAGTGCCTCTTCTCTGCTCTGTTGAGATGCACAGAGATAAATAACATTTGACGTTTTAATTACATAGAGATATTACAGATAGAGTAGGCATGCCAAAGGCCCTCGTACAAGCGAGAACGTCCTACGCATAGAAAGAGAAAGACAATCGTTTAGGTATTGCCGTCTCTCTCTTTCACAGCAGAATGCGCATGCGTGAGTCGATTCAACAACTATTTATCGAGGTATAGGTTAGAACACGCATTTTGTCGTTGCCGTTGAACCGCTTGAATCAGGACTCACGCATGCGCGGTGCGCAGTGAAAGAGAGACAGCAATACCAATTTCATTATCTTTCTCTCTTTATCCGCAGGACGCCTCCCACTTATATGCATGCCTACTCTATCTGTATTATCTCTATGTTTAATTATCATCAGCTTGCTATTTGTTTCATAACTAATTTGAAGTGTTCAAATAACGAAAGAAGAAATTCAAAAATTGTTATATTTGACATTGGTACTAACAATTCCATGAATTGTATCCTGAGTAGTTGTAGTTGAAGCAGCTAAAATTTCTTCCTCGCAGTTATTAGATCCGCAGCAAACATTTTATGAAATAAAAAGTAGAAAGATAATTGCCCTCTTCAATTTATAAAATTGATCTGTAATGGATTATGTCGAAAATAATGTGCCAAAAAATCTGAGAAGAGTACTGATATACATCAGTACTCTTATTAATACTAGTGAGATTTATATAATAATAATGATGAGATATATATAATAATAAATAATACTAGTGAGATTTATATAATTTTAATTCAACACACTATGTTATAGCTTTAAGACCCTTATGTAAAATATTTGACAATTAATTCTGCAGAGAGGATTCTGTTATCTACTTATAGTCCAAGATCCCAGAGCCGCCAGACGTTACTTATTTTCTCAGCAATAATATGTATGGGATGAAGTAGTGTTCTCATGTACTTTCATTGTATGGATACCTGCTACCTTGTGCCGACGGCCAATTTCCAGGTACCTGGTGCTAAAGATGGAACAAAACTCAACTCACTTTTCTTATTTTCTCAGTCTTGATGTTTATATATGATACTCAGGGAACTATTTCAATGCCTTCTGCAAGCAGCCAGACGGATCGTATGGGCCAGACATCCCGCCAGACACAAATAAAGTATGACAGTATGAGCGAAATGTCATGACACTAAGTATAGAAGGGAGATCGACGCGCATAGATAATCACTATCGCGCTTAAATGAGCAAATCGTGACATTTCGCTCATACTGTCATACTCACAGGGACACTTTATTTGTTTCTGGCGGGATGTTTCGCCCATACGATCGGCCTGGCTGGGCTGTTTGCATAAGGTATTGAAATAGTTTCCTCAATATCATATACAAAAATCAAGACTGAGAAAATAAGAAAGTGAGTTGAGTTTTTTCCATCTTTAGCAACTGATACCTGGAAATTGGCCATCGGCATAAGGTAGCAGGTATCCATACACTGGAAGTAAATATGAGCACTACTACATCCCACAAATATTATTGCTGAGAAAATAACTAACGTCTGGCGGCACTGGGATCTTGCTCTATCAGTTTTAATCGTCGAATCATAAAAATTATGAACTAAATTGTGTTATATGGAAGGGAGAATTTTTTTTCTCAATTTTGTGTATTTAATGAAAGATGATGACCTTCAATTATTTTATTCCATAATAGCAAGGTTCGCTGATATATATCAAGTGATATATATCATGATATTTATCACGATATATTTCATGATATTTTCACTTCAATAAATATCAAAATTCGTGATATATATCAAAGACGGAAAAATTAATTTTTTGCGATAAATTGGCTACACTGCATCATTAAACGACGTGAAATACCGGTTGCGGCCGTCGGGGATTTACATGCTCGATCTCGTGTGATTCCCCTGCAGTTGCCGCTTGCAGTTGAAATTTCGAGGTCGCCTTATAGAGCATTTGACTTCCCCGATTCATTAAAGCAAGTTAAGCGAAAAAATATAATCTAGTTGAAAATTTATGACATATTGTTTACATAATCAACATGCCTAGAGATAAACATCCCATATGGCAGCATTTTCATTGCCAATCAAATGAAAAAAATACTGGTAAATGGGCAAAATGCAAAACCTGTGTGTGGAAATAATTTTAAAACGACACCTCCAATGACATGGTGGAAGTCTGTAAGTTTGATTGAGCCAGAAAAGTACTTTGACTGGGCCAAGCTCCAAGAAGGATTTCTGGATATGTGCAGCAAGCATTTGATAGCAGTTTCAGCCTCAGCAGGCCTTGAACGGATTTTTTCGACTTTTGGATTCATTCATGGCAAACTAAGGAATAAGCTGGGGAATGAAAAAGCTAGCAAACTAACGTTTTTGTTTAGGCACTTTAACCAGAATAATAAAGAAAAAGCCGTCAATCTAGACTTTGCCTGGGAAACAGAGACAACAAAAGTATCTGGATCTCATGCAACCTTTAGTATGGGATCTGCTGTTTTAGATACAGATTCTGAAGCAGAAGATGATGTGCCACTGGCTACATTATTACATTAATTAAAGTTCTTGTATTTTTACTTTTTATATCCATACGAATTTAGTGTATTTAGTTTTTTTTTTTAAACGAGGACATTTGCTGATGATTGAGGATTTGTTTTGATGATTTAAGCTTTATTTGTTCAAGTAATTAATTAAATAAAAATATAACCTAAAAAAACGTTGTTTTATTGCTTTATTAAAATGTATTTTGATTTTTGATATTATATTAAACATTTAATTTTAAATCTAAATGTGTTTTTATTTAAAAAGTTTGAATATATCAAAAAAGTTTATTTATATCCATTTTCTTGATATATATCCGATATATATATATATATATATATATATATATATATATATATATATATATATATATATATATATATATATATATATACTGCCCTACTAGTCTAAAATGCAGTATACGCCTCAGTCCTGGTTTTGAGATATGAGCGTTACAGCATTTTTTTACTGAGCCACCAATTTAATTTGAATTTCTGTGATATTTTTTTTATTTTTTGTAATATACAATTTAACCTCAATGACGTAAACAAAGTTTAATCATGTTTTATATGTCATTTCTATTAAATATGTCGCTTACTGCGTTTTAGCATAGCATTTTCTCGGCTTACCACACATGAATATTAGTTAAAAAATGCAGCAAGCTTTCTTAAGAGACAGTTTTCAAGGCAATACTGACATTTCGTTCCAAAAAGAGTTGAAATGTTTCACAATCGATGACCAAAGAGAAGATCACATGTAAAAAAACATGAGTTGACAAAAAAAAAAAAAAACTTTCTTGTAGGTATGAACTTCATCCTAAGACAAGTTCCAGTATGTTAAAAACACAATTTTTTATGACGACCCAAAAGTACAATCAAATGTAACAGAACAAAGTCCCGTCTTCATGACACAATAAATAAGTTAAAGCAAAATAAAAAAATTAATTAAATTAGAGGAATCTATTAAGGCAAAGAAGAAAAAGAAATATTTATTAAAACAAATTTATTATAAACGAGATTTTACATAAATTAAAATTGATATTGACCTTTTAGGAAAAAATTAATAATTATTATTCAATCCTCCTTTTCTCCTTCGTGTTCTGTACGTAAATCTACTGCTGACTCATCTACATCAAGATTCTGCCAAAAAGAATGGCGGTTTTCTGGCATCAACGGTAGCAGCTTTTCAATGATCCCTCTCTTCCTATCCCACTTGATTCCTCGAAGCTCCTGCCGTATGGGTGGTGCTGCTGCACTGTTTGCTTGCTGCAGTTTCTTCATAGCTTTGACCAGCAAAAAAATCCATTTCTATAGTTTCAGAAGCAAAACTTGTTTTATATCCCAAAGTGTGTTTTCCCTTTGTTGCTACAATTTCAACTATGTCTTTCAGATATGGTCTTGGTACCAGTTTTTCAATTTTATACGCCGATGAATTATCTGGCCATTCATAAAAATTTTGAAGTCTCATCTCTTTCACATGAAATTTTCTTGAATTAGAAGACTCCACACACTTGACAAAGTCAGAGAAGTCATAAATTTTTTTCATGTGGTTCATAGATAATTCCACCTGATGATGAAAGCTATCCGCGGACATAAAAGTATGACCGGGCTCAAAATATCTAATAATCACAGACTGTGCATTTATCAAATTGGAGTTGATAATGTATACTAAATAACATAGGAAGGACCAGTTTTTATTCTGCCCACTGCAATTATCAAGCCAGATTACTATGTTGCGAGCGTCCCTCATGTGTAATAGAAATGCATGAAATGCACTGCATATATCCTCTTTTTTTCTACCACTTATACACTCGCGCCATACACAGGCGTAGGGCTTCAAGTCTTGAGATTTTCCTACTGGAACAAAACTTTCATTAAACACAACAATTCTCTGGCAAAACACTGCAGCCTTGAACATTTCAAGTCTGGGTAACATCACAACTTTCTGCAGGTCCCCAGAGAAATACACTGAACCCTCAGGAATATTTTCACCATCACTTCGGTATTTTTCTCGGGCTTCCTTAGCTTTATCCAAATGTACCTTCCATGAACAGCAGGTAGAACAGTCCGGATATAGAGAATTTTCCTTGTGATCGGTGTTGTGCAACTGAAAATATTCACATGTCTCACATTCCTCGTGACCAAGGGATGTAAAAGAAATCTTAGTCGAGTCTTGGTCTGGGATTAAATCATTCACTGCACTTTCGCTCTCACTTTTTTTAGAAGTCAGGGGTAACATACTCTCATTGTTCTCAGAGACCATGAGCATCTCCTGGTTGAGAGCCATTGCCAAAATCCTCCTACCCCTACTCAAATTTTTTGAATTACTGGATGTCATGATAAATAATCAAGTCAGTTGCAACCAATTACACAAAAACACTCACAGAGTTTTTACTACTCCCGCACTGAATAATTAGGGCCTCTTTGATTACTCAAACAACAACAAGAGATAGATGAATAACAGTTCAAAGGTTAGGGAGACAAAACAGCTGTTACAGGTGGTGGTATCAGAGTGCTCTATGGTAAGAAGCAGTGAACTTCCACTATGTAGTTACTATATTCAACACTAGAGAGCAGTATATCCTCAATGTTTAGGTTATACTGCATTCTAGTCTAGTAACTTGACTTACTGCATTTTAGCTTAGTGAATCGGAAGGATTGTGGCATATACTGCAAAGCTAATAATCAAATACCATAAGAAAGAGTTATTTTACTGCATTATAGCTTTGTGAGATGCTAGAGAACGTTAAAATGAACCTATGGAGCTATATAACTCGCTACGGGTAAATATTGGATATACTGCATTTTAGACTAGTGGGGCAGTATATATATATATATATAAATATATATATATATATATATATATATATATATATATATATATATATATATATATATATATATATATATATATCCTTAATATCCGATATTTTGATATTTTCAATAAATATCATGATATTTACGAACTCCTGCATAATAGCATTGAAAGGTACATTATATTTTGTTGAATCCCAATGTGATTTTATATTATTTTGGATGCTTTAATTGAACTCTTGTATGTAAAGCTACAGTTCCACCAGATAAAAATTGTGGAACATTTTTGTTGCTGCTGCGTGTTTCCCAAAATGTTCCTAAATATTCCTCAAAATTTCTTTATGTTTCGGCAACAAATGTTGATTGTTTCTACTAAATAATATGCAACTATTGACAATTTAAGTTGCTTCAGTGGAAACAAGAAATTTACGTATGTTGCCATAAGTTTCTCACCTTGGCAACAACAAAGAGAAACATTCAGCAAAAAATTTTCCTCCGGTGGAACTGTAGCTTAATATAGTTCCACTTTCATAAGAAATTCAAAGTTTTCACTAGAAATTTTTTTCATATTTTACATTCACTTCAACTCTACCTTTTTATGTGAACATTTGATGCATATCTTGAAAAATTCTGTCGACTTTCCTTCTTTAAGCAATGTTTAAGAAATAAATATATTAGTGTAATTATCATTTCAGGTGAATGCACTATGGAAGCTAACGATACATGAACTGAAAATTGACCTGGAGCACAATAAAATAGATTTTCTCAATTTTGAGAACGTGGAACTTACCGCAATACATCAAACGAACTTGGATGCTTATCACAACGACGAACCGGCTGCAGTTATCAATATTTCGGGAAACACCATAACCTGCAATTGTTTTGCTATAGATTTCTTGAGGTACATCCGTAATGAAATGTACCCCGGAGTTAAAACTGCCATTTTCTTCTTGCATGATGGCGTTGAGTGTTCTTCTCCAGAACTTTTGAAGGGTATTCCAATAGAAAATGTTACACCCGCCATGTTGAGCTGTCCAATTGAGGATGTGATCAGGGATTACAATTGCACAGATACGAAAGATTGTAGGTGTTTTTGGACACCGTACGATCACAGCCTTGTAGTGGATTGTGCCGGTAAAAATTTAACAACCGTGCCGGAAATATACCAGCCAAATGTGCACATAATCAACCAAACTGTATTGCATCTGGAAAACAACATCTTGCAGAAGGGACCTTCTGTTGCCAATAAAGGATACGAAAATGTTTCGAGAATGTTTTTAGGCGGAAACATGATAAGTACTATTGATTGGATACCTCCAAAACTCGAGGTAAGAACTTTCTAAATTTTAATGAGTATTTGCTGATTACCTGATCACAAACAAAAATTTAAAATCACAGAGCCCATATATATGCTCAATAGGTATTTGATATATATAGTGTCTGCCAAAATGTCGGAACCATGTGGAAAACTTTTCAACTAATGGTTTTTAAAAAAATTTCATTCTACATAAAAGTTGGTACATTCAATTAGACTAAATACGCGCATAGCCGTTTTCATCAATGGCGTGTGGTTAAGCGGTAATCGGTCAATATTCTAAACTCACTATGGAGTAAAGTGACATTACTATGCAAGATATCGAAGAATGTTGTTTGAAATTGAAATATACTCTCAGTTATCCAGTTCAGTCCACCAATTACTAATTTCAATAATGTCTCAATGATTTTGGATGGTATTTATCGACAATAATTTTTGCAGAGTAAATAATTAAATTAAAATAAACTATATGTCGTAGTAATTAACTAATCTAACAAAATCTTGAAGATTAGTCCAAAAAAACAGTAACGGAAAGATAATGAAATAAAGCTAGGATCTTTCAATTTCAAATAACATTTTTCTATATTTTGTATAATAATGCCACTTTACTTTATGGTGAAATTAGAATATCGGCCGATTCCCGCTCAACTGCACGCCACTGATAAAAACTGCTATGCCCGTATTTTGTCAAATTGAACTTTTATGTTGAATGAAATTTTTAGAGAAACCATCAGTTAAAACGTTTTTAATGTGGTTCCAACATTTTGGCGGACATATATTTATATATATATATATATATATATATATATATATATATATATATATATATATATATATATATATATATATATATATATATATATAAATATATATTTATATATATATATATATTTATATATATATATATATATATATATATATATTTTATATATATATATATATATATATATATATATATATATATATATATATATATATATATATATATATATATATATATATATATATATATATATATATATATATATATATATATATATATATATATATATATATATATATATATATTTATTTATTTATTTATATTATTCATTTAAACTTGGCTTAATGTTTCACAAAATATTAATGGTTATTACAAGATTTAAATTTGATGAGTACTCTTCTGTACTGAAGGAGAGTAAGTACCAGGCGCGGATCCAGAGGGGGGGAACTGGGGGAACGTTACCCCCCCCCCAAATGGCCCGGGTCCACCTAATTGTTTTGATTGGGAGCTACTCGATTTACCATTTCCCAAAACACCAGGACCCTTTGGCTTTTGAATATATAAAAAGTTTTTTTCAGTTGCTTAATTTGATATGATGATGTCGGCTAATTCAACTGTCCTCATGATACAGCCTTGCTTACATATCCATTTTTGTTTGTACTAACACTTGTCTATCCTTTGCTATTCGGGAAGGATCAAGCAAAGTCTATGTGTTCCCTAAAGCTATGGTCCCGTTTCAGATTTGAATAATTTTTTGATCACTTATAGCCTCAATTTATATATATTGTGTTACAAAGACTTCAATAAAATTTCTGAAAAAATTTGGTTCGCAGAAAGACTTGCCGGCGCATCCGCCATTTTATATAATTGTTGTTTACGAAAATTTGAAGATATATATATATATATATATATATATATATATATATATATATATATATATATATATATATATATATATATATATATATATATATATATATATATATATATATATATATATATATATATATATATATATATATATATATATATAGTTATAAATAGTTTTATTGAAACAATGGTTAATAATAACAATTTACACATTTATTAAAAGAAATAACGCATGACGTCGGTGGAACTTCACCTTCTTCAGATGCTAATGGCAAACTAACTATGTTTCTCTGTTATATCGAAAACAAGAAATAAAGAGATGACAAATTGTATAGAAGGGGTAAATAGAAAGATGGTTACAAGTAATTATTAGAATAGGAAAAACCAATTCTGAACTGCTAGTCAGGTAGTTCGGTAATTTTTAAATAATTGAGAAGGGGGCTTGAAGTATGATCGATTTGGCTATTCAATAGGAGACCGGAATGCTTGTATTTATTTATCTGTAATGATTCTAATAAATTGAGTTTAATTCCCTTACTTTCAGCATTTAATATTTTAAAATCGAAATTGAATGTGTGATATTCTTGGATTAAATGTGTTGCATAATGTGAATCCAACTTTTGATTAACAAAGCTACGTTTGTGTTCTGAAATTCTAGTTTGAAAACTTCTGAAAGTTTTACCAATGTAAAACTTATCACAATCGCCACAATTTATTTTATTAACTCCTGATTTATTATCTTTATGAACTTTGGATTTATTATTTTTTATATGATTTCCTAAATTATTAACGGTACGATAAGCAATGTTAACGTTGTGCTTAGATAAGAGAGATTTACTTTCATCTGAAATTCAAGTAGAAAACTTAAATCTCTCTTATCTAAGCACAACGTTAACATTTCTTATCGTACCGGTAATAATTTAGGAAATCATATAAAAAATAATAAATCCAAAGTCCATAAAGATAATAAATCAGGAGTTTATAAAATAAATTGTGGTGATTGTGATAAGTATTACATTGGCAAAACTTTCAGAAGTTTTCAAACTAGAATTTCAGAAGACAACGTAGCTTTGTTAATCAAAATTTGGATTCAAATTATGCAAACCATTTAATCGAAGAAAATCACACATTGAATTTCGATTTTAAAATATTAAATGCTGAAAGTAAGGGAATTAAACTTAATATTTTAGAATCATTACATCAATCCAAAAAAAAAAATAATTTGTAAATAGTTTGTTGTATTTAAAATAATGTGTTCGTTTTTCCTCTCAATTTTATCTTTGTAGGTTCTCGACATCCATGATAACCGATTTAATTACATAAATTATGATATTTTGGAAAAACTGAATTCCACTGCGCTTCGAAACATTTCCCTGAACGGTAATCCCTGGAAATGCGACTGCGAAGCAGCAAATCTGACCAATTACTTGAGACAACACGTTCATCAGGTAATTACATCATTTTATATCAACGTTTTTCAAATTTTAGATAGTTAAACGGAGAGTTCAGTCGATTATCGTTACCGTTTGTCTGTCTTCGTTATAGTCCGGAGATTTCAAATCAATAATGGTGCTTTCAGATCGACATCCACCACGTCTTTTGTGAGGGAACCTCTAAACTCCTCATCAATCTCAATGAAAAAGACTTATGCCCGTTCAACAATCTCCTGCTAGCTTCGGCTACCACTCTGGTCCTCCTACTCTGCGTGCTCTCCACTTTGGCGGCTTTATACTATAAATTCCAGCAAGAAATCAAAGTCTGGATGTACGCGCACAACATCCTCCTCTTCCTCATCGAAGAAGAGGAACTGGACAAGGACAAAATCTACGACGCGTTCGTCAGTTACTCCCATAAAGACGAAGACTTCGTCATAGAAAACTTGATCTCGGTGTTGGAGAGCGATCCGAACCCTTAC
>JARQZK010000011.1:877500-1040000 GCA_030704885.1 Cynegetis impunctata | reverse complement strand
ACAAATGAAAGTTGTATCTATACTTACAAAAACTGAATTTTACCTTTACTTTTCTTGTTGTATTGGTGTGGAATTGGAATCTTACCATAAGATGCTATTGATGTTATCCAGATATAATTTCAAATAGTTTGAGTTAATGTGAAAGAAATTGAAGTATATATATATATATATATATATATATATATATATATATATATATATATATATATATATATATATATATATATAAATACATACATATAGCATTTATAATTTAAGCTATATACAATAAACTATCTCCGAGATATCATTTACTGTTATTGATTATTCAATGTTATTAAAATCCACAGGGGGCAATAGATAAGAAACAACAAACAAATTTTCTGTTGATAATGTTAGAACTAAGATTGTTTTATGTTTCTATTTCTATAATTACAATATAAATAATTACGATAAGAAGTCAACACGGCAACGGAAAAATTTCGAAATTTTGGTTAATTTGAAAGTTTAGATGAACTTTGACCGTATTCAATTAGAATTGAAGGAGAAATGTAATTCAACATGGCACATCTGAAATAATATTCATCAGTTCAATATGGAAAACAGAAAAATGACGAACTTCACACTACCTGTGAAGAAGAATTTGAATATATAACAGATAAATAAATTGTATAATGTATCTCTCATTATATCTTGCTCTGACGCAATTAAATGGTTGACACATGATGAAATTTACGAATCTCTTATATCACCAATGATATACATATAATTAAAATTACATCATATTCTCCAGGATATAATACAGAATGTGTTTATTCAATACTTAAGTAGTTCACAACTATTTTCAATTATACAGTTAACATGGAAGGTACTGTTACAATACCAAAACTTTAAAAACAAAAAAATTTATATATATATATATATATATATATATAAATTCGATGGACCATGAATTAACTCTGTGGTAGTTCATATTTAATGAAAATTAATAAAAAACAACTTGTCTAAAAACCACAAAATGAAAATAACTTATATTCGACTAGTTTCACTTTTTACAGCATTATCAAGACTGAATACATAACTACAAAGACATCATTTTCAAGCGATGTCTTTGCAGTTATGTATTCAGTTTTGATAATGCTGTAAAAAGCGAAACTAGTCGAATAAAAGTTATTTTCATTTTGTGGTTTTTAGACAAGTTGTTTTTTATTATTCATTTTCAATTTATATATATATATATATATATATCACACAAACATTATGAAGTTATGAAAATAATATACTTTCTTCTATAAGTCAGTTTACCAGTCTATTTTTTTAAAAGCAAAGTATTTTTACTGTAACTATAGATAAGATATATTTGTATACCAAAGACAATATTATGTCTGTCACAGTTGAACTAGAAAAATATTCAACCATTAAATTATTATTATTCTTGAAATGACCTTCAAAGGGATTGAATGTGGATTGCAAAAATGCATTAATACCACAACCGTACCTACTTACATGAATTTGGAAAGACACGTTAGCTCACTAAAACAATACAAATCATTTACTTCACAATGATGATCCCACTAAAAACATAAAGTGAATTCACTATCGTCCATTTTAAAATAAACCTGACAACCTCATCAGCAACCATATCAAAACTTGATTTTCAATAAAAACGTACAGTTAATATGTGTTAGAGAAGTTTGGGAGATGATAACACGAAATAGTTTTAGCAAATATATTTATTACTATATGTTACATTAGTAATCTCAAAGAAAGCGCAATAGTATACAACAATACTTTAAAATATCAACATAATATAAATTATCTAAAAATACCTGGTATTCAAACATTACTGATCATCGTTTGTTTTCAGGAAGTTCTTATATTCATCTTCTGTCATTAATTTTTCTACTTCTGATTCATTGGATAACTCAACTTTAAATAACCAACCTTTTTCATAACAAGATGTATTTATCAGAGATGGTGCTTCCTCAACTTCTGTATTTTTGGCTATTACTTTACCAGATACTGGAGTAAATATTTCACTAGCTGCTTTAACACTTTCAAGAGCTCCACACTCATCTTTCTGTTTTAGTGTCATATTTATATCAGGCAATTGAGCATAAACTACATCACCAAGAGCTTCTTGAGCATACTCTGAGATTCCAATAGTTCCTACTTTCCCGTCGACTTCTACCCATTCATGTTTATCAGTAAATCGTCTTTGATACAACCAGCAAACTGTTGAGTGAATAAATCTTTTATTTCTATCACTTTGGCTAGCAATTTCACACTTTTTAAATACTCTTGAAATTCCAACAAGAACTCGTGGCAACATTTTCGTGTTTAATGAATTGAAACTTAAATTTAAATCTCTGATAAAATTTTCATATCAAATCCAAATTAGAAAAGATACTAAACAATCGTTAAAAGATTTCACATTCCCCTTGTGGATGCAGAGCTAATAGACTTTTAGGTTATTTTCTTCGAATTGTCAACAATGGAACCATTGCACCTACGACATCGACATATCTGTGTTATAAGTTTCATAGAGAATAGTTCGTTCAAACGGTTCAGTTTGACATAAGTGAAGGTTAGATTTTAAACTTTGGAGTACTTATGACTGATGTATTCGCCTTTTTTTTGATTTTGTCGTATGATTTACTATAATAATCTAGCATGAGAGAAATTGTTATGAATTCAGCATATTATTTATTTATTTAAGAATACAACTAATATTCAACAATTTGTTGTTACTATACACAATGACTCACAATTAAATTTTTAAAATTATGAAATTTACAATTTATTGAACTTCTTATATGGTATGGCATGCTATTGAAAGTTATTGGTATTACCAAGTTATTAGACTGGCATAGATAGGACTCTTCCTACGACATTCTGTTTTCGTTCAAACGATTACAATCAATATATTATCGAATTAGAAAGTATCATGTTAGGTCAGTTTCAAGAAATTGTTTATTGACATACCACAGAAATATCTCATATTAAGGGTAACACAATTCTATGAATAACTTTTAATTGGAGATGTCTTTGATTCCGCAACATTTAAAATTGTTGGATTTTGTTATGATTTTGATAAGAAATTATGAAAATAAATTTCTCGAATTCGTGATCATGAGATAAGAAATTAGTACATAGTTCCAGTCATCAACCAGCAACATGATATTGCCACGAATTATTCTTGAAATTTCAAATGTATTTAATAAAGGTGAAGTGCTTAAACAAATCAATAGAAATAAAAGATTCATACATTCATCGGTCTGTTATTTAGCTGAAAGGAGATTCACTGATAAACATGAATGGGTAGAAGTTGATGGAAAAGTAGGAACTATTGGAATTTCAGATTATGCTCAAGAAGCTCTTGGCGATGTTGTGTATGCTCAGTTGCCTGACATAAATAGGATAATAAAGCAAAAAGATGAGTGTGGAGCCCTAGAAAGTGTTAAGGCGGCGAGTGAAATATTTAGTCCAGTATCTGGTAAAATAATTCAGAAAAATACAGAAGTTGAAGAAGTACCATCCCTCATTAATACATCATGCTATGAAAAAGGTTGGTTATTCAAAGTTGAGTTGGCAAATGAAAAAGAAGTAGATAAGTTGATGACAGAGGATCAGTATAAGAAGTTCCTGAAAACGAATGAAGATCAATGATTCCAGGTCATATATTATCAAAGTAATTTTTATAATATTGCCATTGTCGAAAATATGTAGAATTTGTGCCTTCTTTTAATAATTTTAATGTTGCTCCAATATCTTATACATATTTGTTGAAAATTTTTATCCACCAAATAATTTGTGGTGTCTGAATAAAGAATTTGTTACAGCTTTGTCATATCCCCTGATTGTACTTCCTTAGTTGATTCATCCATAAAACAAAACTATTTTATTAAACTATATAATAATCAAGATGTGAATGATTTATAAAGAACCGCATGTTACATCTATCTATATTGTACAAAGCTTGAACCAGACTTGTGATTATTCTGTAAAAGGTATTTTGGTATATTTGAACAAATATTTTCATTGGGTATGTCTTAATAATAAAGAAATTTAGATAGATAGGTAATTGTGTTGTGTTTGTACTTAGTAACTCCAGAAAGTCCATTAGAATTAATGAAGTTTCAACCAATATTATCATAAAATGGTTAAATATTTAGTTCCAGACCAAAATAGATTATTATTCAATTTAATTTATTCCAAAAAAAAAATTATTGCTACACTAGAAATGTTCTGTGTTGAAAAGAGTTAGAACATAATGGATTTTTTTAAATATTAAAATACATTCCTTTTCTTGAAAAATCTGTTTTCTAAACAGTTTTCCTAATGCCATCATCTAATCTTTGATACATTGTTAGAGTTTATTGTTTAATTCAGTTCCTATGAGTGAACTAATATCAGATTTTTCGTAGCTTATACCTGATAATGATAAAATTTAGTCGGATAAATCGTAGTGTATGTGTAAAAATGGAATCAAATTAGGCACGAAATGCAATATTAACTGCAACTCATAATAAAAGAATGTTTTATTACTACTTATTATTACATCTTAGTTTTCATGGTTCAATAAAAACCATTAGTAGATTTGAGAAGAAATTCAATCACGTCTTACTCAGCGCATCCTCCAAAATTACGTGAGGTATATACTAAAAAGGAAAGAGTTTTAGTAATGCGTACGAGCACAAAACAAATCAAGCTGAAATTTTGTCAAACTATGCACTACTCAAAAAAATATAAATTTCAACACTCTACATCATTTAAATAAACTGACACTGTGAAATGCATCATAGTGATCTTTTTCTTCATGGTTATAAATTCAAGTTATATAATGTACATATATGTTTCAACTATTGTTTTCGCTTGTGCTGTATACTTAGCTTTCAAAACTTTCGAGTCACGAATGTTATGAGGAAACATTTACTTGTTAATAAGTTGTTGTCAAAAAAAAAGTATGTATTTGTATATAGAGATTTCTTTAAATTATATTTATTGAACACTACTGGCATGATCAACACACTATTCTTTCTTTCTTCTAATCAATTTGCTATCAGAATCATGATTTAAAGATGTTAATGATTTTAACCAACAACACCGATTCTCGGTGCTGTATTAACACATTTCACTTTCTTTGAAAAAATGAGTAGAACTATGTTTTATGCTTCGATAAAAAAATTCTCATTCTACTGGTCTATAAAAATTAAACAAATGTTTAATTATACATAGCAACTATTGATATATTTATATTAGAGATGTTTAATTATTTTAGAAGCTTTATTAAGATTGTGTTCCTATCAATTATAGATTAAAACAAAAAAATTGTATGTCTACAAACAAATTTAAAAAAATATATAAGGGATCTTCCAAGTGCAAATATTTCATCAATGGTTAACTCCTAAGTAGAAAAATATCTTTTTACAAATTATTTCGTTCATTTAGAAAAAACTATGGCATGAATTAAATCTTATCAGAAAGAGTTTATAAAACACCTTATTATGCATTCATACCATTTTTGATTCTTTTGAGTCAAAGTTATAACTGTATTTTGTTAAGATATTGCTTATTAAGAAGTTTAAGTTGAATTTTTCTACGATAAACGGAATAAATATTGTGCCTATTGCTTCAAAAATTGGTGGATGCACTTTATTATTTAATATACTAAAATAACCCCACATTGACAGTAATAATTTTGAGTATAAACTTCATTATGGACAAAAACTAAACTGAATGTACTACGTTTATTATCACAAAAATACTTTGAAAAATATAACATTCCGACTGCAATTTCGGTCACTAGACTATCATCGGGTAGATTGAGTTAAGAATTTTCTTTTTGATTCTAGAAATCTTTTTTTCGCAGTTATATTTTTCAAAGTATTTTTGTGATAATAAACGTAGTAAATTCAAGTTTTGTTTATCATGTTAAATTATCACGTAGTAACGACGGATTCCATCAACCATTTATAAACTTCATTCTAAACATAAAAGAAATTGCAAATGTTCGTAAATTTCTCAATTTTCCCATTCAGTTTATTTTTGTATAGTATTTACTTTCTTTATTAACATAAAAGGTTCCACAAAACAAAATTTTGTATATAAAAATTGACAATTTTATTAGGCCAGAAATATTTATTCGTACAATTCAAAAATAAATCTTAAGTAAAAAAATATTCCTTTTTCTAATAAAACTGCACTATCGACACTGAAATTGCATGAAACATATAAATGAAGCAACCATTTGCCATTGACATTTTATATTAATACTGCATAGAAGGAGAGAATAAACTAACCGACAATTCTATAAAAATACATTTATTAACTTAATTTATATATATTATGTACAAAAACCGAATAATTATCTGGAATTTAAAGTCATCCAGGTAAGACAGAGAGGAGAAACTAATACGCACAGTCAAATAAATCTTTTAATATTAGATTGATAATTACCAAGTCACAGAAATAAAATGTTAATCGTTTCCACTTATTGTTTAGGAGCTAAAGCCCTTAGGTAACAGAGAAACAGCAAAATGGGCTGTGAAGTAAAGACCTTACTAATGTGTAGAAAAAATTAATTCTCAAAGTATCTATCAAAGTACCTATCTATTTATACAAGAAGCGTTTTTTCTTATCACCTGTTATAAGCTGTATATTTGAATTAAAAATTCTCAAGATTTAAACAATCCTAAGGATGTAATTTGTACTGGATAGGAATTGTAGTAAACAAACGTGTGTTTTATAGAAACTAAAATTTACTTCAGTAGTATAAAGGTGACTAGAAATTAAGATAAGTTTTTCTATTATGCAAGGAAGGCTCGAACGGTAGCTTGGATGCCTTTACGACAAATCGCACATTCTTTTAATGCTGAAGCACAGTCTATACAAGCCACCATATGTCCACAAGGCAAAAACACGACACCCAATTCATTTTTAAAACATATTTTGCATAAAGTCGAGCTTTCCTCCGAATTTTTCTCTTCTCTCTCTTGGATTATCGCGCTTGGAGGTTCTTTGGCGTTTTTACTAGTACTACAACTCGCTATATCTTCTGGTTCGTCTTGATTGGACGACAAAATGTTCTTGTGTTTTTTCTGAACGGCTTCGACAAAAGTAGAAGGTTTTTTCATTAACAGATAATTACACTGGGGGAACCAAAGCGCGTGTTGCTCCCAGGGATCGTCTTCCTCGACCCAATCTTTCAGACCACCTCCGCAGTAGAAACACAACGTCTGGTCGCCTATTCCAAGGTAGTAAAAACCGGCCGATGCCAACTCCGCTGGTTTCTGTTTGAGGGATTTCGGCCAATTTTCGAACGTTGCCAATCTACTCTCATATATTATCTGATCGGGATGGCTGGGTCCTTTGGCCTTTCGTATGCCCAATTTCTCCAGGTTAGGACCTTCGGGCGGTTCCGTGCTATCTTCTGTTTCTGAATATGGAAATATTTCTACGCCTAAATTGCCGCAAAGGTCTCGACCTTGTCGAGGTTGTGCGTTGTCTCGTTCGGTTGCGTTCTCTCTCACAAAGGGACAATTTTTATTCCACCTCATATGATCTTCCATCGGTTTATCATTCTCCAACCAATTGTGGCCTTTGATACCACACCTAAAGCACTCCACGATGTCCGTTTTTCCAGAATAATAAAAACCAGCGGCGGCCAACTTCTTGGGATCTATGTTTTTGTTCGACCAGTTTTTGAAGGTTTTCAGGCGATCTTTTTCCGTGGCTAAAAGTCGTGCGGGTACCGGAACTAGGTTCAGAAGCGAAGTGCCATTATCGGTTACGTCTTTACTTAATGAGTGATTCTTGTAGCTGAGATTGTAGATATCAACTTCCGCGGTCATATTCTTGGAATCATGAAGTTTCTTACCTGAAATATAAAAACAAACGTGAGAAACGGTTGAATTGAAATGGCCACAAAACAAAATGAAAAAATGTTTACATAAAATTGGTTTTTCTTTTTAACAATAACAGAATTTTTAGAAATGAATTTTCATAACTTTTTTTTCACTGTTTCGAGTTCTATTCAAAGGAAGCATCAATTAGGTCCAATATTTATTTCAAATATGGGCATCAATCACATTTCATCAAATGATAAAGAATTATTGAAGTTACCAAGTGGGAAAAATCGAAGAAGGCAAGTTAAAAAAATGTTTACGTTTTCATCAATTTAATCAAACGCAAACATTTTTTATTAATTTATTCAAGTAATTAAAAGCTAACAGGGCAATTCAAGGATATAGAGAATTGTTTATTGAATTATTGAAGACCGTTATATTAAAATCAAACCCAGCTATTTTTCTTTCAATACTGTTATACTCTTGGCAATATTAAAACATTAAACTTAAGCTAAGTGCGCTTTTATTACGATTTCTCAGAAATATTTCAATCGAGACCTATTCATCAATCATGTTGTGAATTTTTGAAATATAATTCACAGCTTTAATTGATGGCCATAGCGAGTCCTCTTCATCAATTAATCTGCCTACACAAACCAACAAGACAGTTTATATTATGTCACTTATCAGCTATTTTGAAAAGGGTCAAGGATATAAATACGCTTATCGTCAACATTTTGTAAGTTTAAAATCAAGAAACATAGATTAGGGGACCCAAGGAATAGTAGGATAACTATATAAGTAGTATTTAATGAAAAATTACTCCAAAACTGTAGGTAATAAATAAAAGAACTATGGTGACACTCGTTTTGGCAATTTACATTAAATAGACAGACATTAGGGCTCCCAAGGAGTAGTGTTAACTGTGGAAGTAGTATTTAATGAACAATTACCCCAAAGGCGTAGGTAATAAATAAAGAAGGTACTTATTTTTCTAAGTTTACAATAGACAGAACAGACATTAGGGCACCCTGAAATAATAGGATAACTATGTATTTAATGAAGAATTCTTCCAAAACTATACATAATAAATAAAAGAAATATGAAGGCACTAGATATTAGGTGATAACCTAATTCTGTTCAATAATGATAGACCGATGACGAATGGTTACTGAACTATTGTATTAGATCTAAAGAATCTGCAAATAGGCAGGACAAATATTGAATAATTTTGCCTTCGTAAATAATTCGTCACAAAACGTGATTGTTCGGTTGACAAAAGGTCCGCTATCAATTATTTACGTAAATATATAAAAGCTTATCTTATCGACAACGAACCTAGTTCGGGATTTCCATATCACGAAATAGGACCTAGTTTATGGGAAAAGTTTAAGTAAAATTTTCCAAGATACGTCGTCATCGTAATTTCATCGAATTCAATGAGTAATTAAATCGAAAAAGTACAGACTGCAGTAACAATAATTATAAATAACAAATTACACTACCCAACAGAGAAAATGTTTCGGACTTCTTCAGCCTGGGGAATTTTAGTTTCTGAAAGTTTTTAGGCTTGAAAAAGTAACGTTCCGTAATTGGTAGAACTTCCATTGAACTTTAAAATGTCGTTCTCATACGCGATTGAAACGTTTCACTTACCCTCGACTGGTCAAAATAAAAAAGTTTGACTTGACTAACTAGGTGAAAGAAACATACGAATTATTATTTTAGTGGCCAGTACCGTTTGTTCACAATAGGACAGTGAAAAAAAAAACGTATTTTTCAAAGTAAAATATTCGTTTATTAGGCACTGCTCCAACCAGATAAGCAAGGATATGCGTCAAATGGATTAACATATCGACGATAAGACCTGAAAATCGAGTGAAACACGAATGAACCGAATGATAAAAATGTTTTCGTAACAACTAACGATACACCAGGAATGCTAACATCATCAACGCATATGGGTACGTATGTAATTAAGGCCCTCGTTATCTAATCCAAAACGAAGATTTTTGTTCTTCTGAACAGTCCCGAAATGACATCGATCGTGTGGTTGGTAGGTAGGTATTAACAAATTGTTTCTTCATCGTCATTTTGCGGTTTTCAAAGAATGAATGAAATGAATTGCGAAAAGTCATTTTATAATTCTATTTTTATTCATTCTAGATTATATTCGTCTTGAAAATAGAAATCTATAGGTCCAGTTACGAACCTTAAATGTCACGAAAAATGTATTACCTATTTGCATGAATTTTGGTTATTCTCTAGACAACCATTCATTGAGGTTGTGCTTCTTTCGAATATTTTGCAATTGTTTTAAAAAAATAAAAAGCCCCTAAATCTTTTGCAGTATGCACTTTAAGGTTGAGCAGTGAATTTTGGATAAAAATATCATGATTCAATGAATTTTCCAAGTTTTAAACTGCCGTCAACTTACAATAAATATTAGTCTTTTGACTTATTTTTATTTAGGACATATCTGTTGCGAAGTTCATTTTTGGGGATATCAAATTGTTATTTAAATGCATGACGAACTGGTAGGTATATTGAACTTTTTCTCCAAGAACTGGGCGCCATTATGCAAGTCGTTATGTCAATATAACCTAAAATTATTTGAATACTCGAAAAACATGCTATAATACCACGATAACTAACTGATAATATACATTTTAAAGAATTTTACGAAGTTAAAATGAAAATATAATCTTCATGAAAATTTTGTTTCTAAATCATGAAAAACTCGTTCCCTATAGAATTCAAAGAAAAATCAGCATTTGATCTGGTTAAATTGCCGTTGAAGTTCGATCAATACTTCTTGCGTATTCAGCAATGAAACTTCAAAGTCCCACGATTCTATGGTATCATAATTATTGAAATGATCGATCACTAGTGTAATACAAGTCCAGAGATCAAGAAACACGGAGTTATCGATTTCTTTGCAACTCATGCTAGCAATATTGAGTTTCACCATTCTCTTCTTTGAAAGGAGACCGAAGCGTGGGTACACGGAACGAATGGGCTTTCTCTCGAAGACATTTCAACCTACAGCGGAGATATCTTTTCGTGCCGGTTGAGAGAAGGTTCACACACCAATATTCATTAAATGTTAAAAAACGGCGCGGCAACCGCGCTGGGATTGCGGCCCATTCACGATTCCCAGCATTCCTATCTTCCTCTTTCCTCTTGGCCCCTGAAACTTTACAGAACCCAGCCCTACCACATTCCACCGAGATCACATCAATGACCGAGCGCCGGATAAACGAAAAAAAATGTACCGTAGGAGTAAGAACAGAGAGAGAACCGACGGAGACGGATATAGTCTTAAGGCAACATTCCAGACGATTCTCAGAATCGCTCGTCCGGCCTTTCTGTCTCTTTTCAACCTTGCCGGGAGATCACGTTTTCGAAATTCCTAACTCCATATTCCACAAAATATTGTTCAAACTACTCTATACGACTAATATCGCAACTAACAATACCTTATTCATGCAGAACATAAAGCACCAAAGTAGAACAAGGCAAACGGATCTATAATTTGACATATGGCTAATAAATCCTGATATTTCACCTAAATACGCTCTATTTCTACATACTACGTTCAAATAAATGTCAAAATAATATTGTACTGACCTTAAATACTAAGTTACATTAGCTTTGGGATCGGTGGAGCATATTTTTCGAGAGATTTTTGGAGTTTAAACCGAACAAATTGTGACAACTACTCTCTCGCAAGAACACACGCAACCACGATCGTTTATGGCTCTGGCTACATCGACGAAAGTCAAATGTCTGCCGCGTTGCCAAACGGCCCGCATATTTCTGTTCGGAATGTTACAAAGAGAAGGGGACTTTGAACTCTTTAATTTTAGAAGGTTGCCGTAGACTCTTCAATTGTAGGTTTCTTATAGAACGGACAATGTTTTCACTCTAATGATAAATAAAACAATCATTTTGAAAGTTGGTACACCAGTAGATATCTTTCATACAATTATTGCAACTAGACATTTTAAAATTTGATGTCGAGCGTATTGAAATAATCATTCAATAAATTCCGTCAATTTAATAAACAATATAGACAAATGGAAAACTGCTTTTCTAATCAGATTCAATAACAAAGCCTATAAGAAAATGACCAAGAATTTTATCGCTGAATATACTATATACATAAATTCAATATAGGTACCTACTCATGAATTGCGTTGGTTCTTTTGAACATTTTACTCCATAGAAATCGAGTAAATTAATCAGTTTTGTATGTGATATCAGTTCTAATCAAATTTTGTGGTTTCAACGATCAGGAAAATGTGTCAACTTTCAACTATTCTATTTCCAGAAATCACATCGACGTTTGGCAACCTTGTCGAGGAAATGGCGCAGACGTGGCAAGGTTGCCATGTCGGCCACAAAGGCATCAAGTATACATCTAGTTTTTATTGGATTCAAGAAGGTTGCGTACTTGGAGACTGGCGGTGATACATAAAAGCCATTATTATTGCGCCAATGAGCGCTGTACAAAAATAACATTCTATGTTTACAAATTGCGCATACACGATAAAGAATAAAAACAAATTCGCTGTTTTCAGTGCAAGCGTGACTATATCGAAGTACAAAATACTCGTACAACATTATTGGAAGTTATAAATAACTTTTAAGACGCTGTATGGTACTGTGCACGTGGATAATATGTTTAAACAATTTCAAATAATAGGGTTCAATAAAAAATAAGTGTCCATAATATTTCTCAATGGATTCTAATATGACATAGTTTTCTATAAGTTTAGCGAGGGCTATCTAACCAAAAACAACTTTATCGATAGATGAAGACTTCTTTTAAACTTACTTACTATTACAATTTTTTGCAAAATATAATCAAAGTCATAATTTATCAATTTTTCTGCTCCTCAAATACAGCAGTAGCTTGAAAACTTATTGTTATAAAAACGGCCAATGGGCTTGTAAACTATGTACATTACCCAACAATTTTTTTAATCATAAATAACCACTAAATTCCGGACCCACTTATTTAGATATTGGTAGTACCACCTGCATTGAAAGGATTAAATGTAGCTTCGGATATCTTTATTTATTAAAGTTTACTTAGTTTCAAGTTATTCAACAAAGTAGACAGCAGTATGGAAATATTCGTTTTTCATAAAAACGTGAAGAATTAGCTATATGGGTGCCTTAGAGTATTTTGATAGGTAAATTTCGCATCTGCTATGAACATAAAATACAGGGTCTATCATTTAAATTAAGCAGGTTATATCTATTTGAAAGTCATAATTATTGGGTGCTAAATACTGGACTGGTATAAATTATAAAATTTTTCACAAATAGAACATTAAATTTGGTCAATTATTAGATTTCGCTATGAATTTAGCATACAGAAAATTCATACTACCTACATGCTGAAAATTGAAAAGTTAAAAGTTGATACCACTTTTCAACAAAATATGAATTATCTCAAAAAATAACTATACGAATAAAAACAATTCAACTAATTCTTGAATAATATAAAAAAAACTGTTATCAGCAGACCTCCAACACAAAGGCCGTAATTTTCGATAGAAAAAACGGATTGAATTATATTTTGAGAAATCATGCTTGAATAGCAACCCGAATTGAAAAGTACAAAATAAAATTTATTTTATTAAGAAAAAATTGCGAAGTGCATCGTGGTTCAGGAAAAATGTTGAAACCAACGAAGGAACGTACCTCCACATCAACTAAATCAACGTACCAAATTTAAACTCTCTACTGTAAAAAAAAAATCGCGAAGTGCATCGTTTACTGATAGCGAAGCAAGTCGAGATGCGATTTGAACAGAATAGTCCCCGCGCGGGGCAGTTCGACTGAGGAAAATGGTTGAAACTACGAAAAGGCACTTCATCGACATTAACTCAATCTACGTACCAAGTTTGAACCCTCAATCTGCAGAAGTCGTGGAGTTTGGCAAATTTTCAAAAACCACGAAAAAACTTGAACTGTCTACGTAAAAATGGCGGGGTTGGAAAAATGTTATCTGTTCTGCCAGAAAAACAACCCCAGATACCATTTGAAGTGGCGAGAGCCGCTGGAGATGTCAATATGTACCGGGAAGTATATTTATATGAAAATTAGAAATATCTACTTAAAAACGACTACGGTAGCAGAAATTTTTTTCTGCAACGAAAACAATCCTAGGTACCAATTTTCAGTTCATTTGAATCTATGGAGATGCCAATATGTACCGGGAAAAAAATAAATATATATAGGTATATCGGACATGAAACATTTTTCGAAAATCATGGCCAGGGAGGTCTAAAACGTATAAAAACTTACTCCCGCACCTGACTCATTTCCTTCAATACACAGCAATTGTCCTTATTATGTATTTTAGGCGAAAATACGACTGACAAGCTTCTGGAAAACTGAAAAAAATTTCAATTTGCAACAATTTCAACACCCAGTAGGTCGGTAACGAAACGTTTGTGGGCTTACGTTTATACTATTTTTCGGTCATAAAATGAGCCAAAGAATTAACCCCTAAATGTAATGATCCAGTTAAAATAACAAAGAATCAACAAAAATGCAACAGAAACATGAGCATAGTTATTGAAATATATTCATATGCAACCAGAAATCAAGACCAAATTTATTTACCCCAGGTGAGAACGAATGTTGGCTTGAATAATCCCTTCTCTAAATGTCTTCAAACATTCAACCTTTTGCCAAACTATATGAAAAATAAAGATAGCTACTCCTCATTCAAAGCTGAACTGATGAGATATGTTGAGGGCCATTGAATTCAAAATATAAATATGTTCCGGTACCAGCAATTATTGCTGATTTGGAACAATGCTTTAAAAAATATATACACGTATATTTTTGTATTTACCTATACATATGTCGTGAATTTGTGTCGAATCTTTATCCTTTTGGGAACAGATTTGTTGTTAATTATTTTCGTGTTTTGAATGGTTTTGATTGAGCTTGTCCCGAATAATTTTAATTTATTGTTCATTTATATCTCTAGATATTATAAAGTGTATCTGTATATATGTATATGTTAAATTTAATATTCTTTAGTCTGAAATATGTGATATATGGTAAGAGAAATTCTTTTGTACTGTTCGCCCGTGTATATCGATTTAAAAAAAATGAAGCATTCTTAAAAAAATAAATAAATAAAGGAATATATAAAAATCTAATTTATATAGAATAATAAATAAATCAACTTAGAATAAATAAATTCCCTAACAACTTGTCAATGAATTACTCATTTAATAAGACGATGATAAGGGAGCGTAGTTCTGAACTGATTAGTCATAATAGGTTAAAATTTTATTGCAACTTTCGCAAAACTTGCACAATCTAGGATGCAACGAATTTTCCATCTAGATCGGTTACCTAGTAATTCAACAATAATTTGACGATAAGCATGAATGAAATAAAAATATCAGTGAATACGATGCGTCAGTCATCATCAGGCAGCATTTTACGTATTCTGCGAATGCCTCACAATGTCAGGCACGAACAGAGAAATCAATGGTGGAGGTCAGACTCCCTTTTCCCCCATCATGAGGCGCCCTAAGGGAATACGTAAAACGATCTTTGGCGCGTAGAAGATATTTCAACATTCTTATTTACTTGGTTACCCAACATTACATAACAGACCCTTTATTCTGACCATATAAAGCTACAGTTCCACCGGAGGAACATTTGTTGCTGTTGCTTGTTTCCGTAAATGTTCCAAAATGTTCCTTGAAATGTCTTTATGTTTCGGCAACAAATGTTGATTGTTTCTACTCGAATAATATGCAACTATTGATCAATGTTCCTCCGGTGGAACTATAGCTTAAGACACTCGAGAAATTTTCCTTGTTCACTTTAAATATGTGATATTGGAAGAAAGTTTCTTCCTGTATTTATTATGGGCAAAATAGTAGACACAACGAAATAAATTGACACCGTTTGAGAGTAATAAAAAGAAAAAGAAATCAGAATATTTTATATATTACTTCCAGAACAGATATACAGTGTGGACTACCAGGAACTGCATCGATCGATATCTCAGAAACTTAATGTAGGAAAAATTTGAAATTTTGGAAACTGGCTAGATGTCTTAGGGCCTATTCAGCTAAAATATTTTCATTTATTGGGCATTTCCGGTTAAACCGGAAATAGACCCTAAGTAGCTTATTTTAAATGGGACACCCTATTTATTATTACATTTTTGAATTCTACCCAAGATTCTAGGCCGATTTTATGCATCATGTCCTATACCTAAGTCTAAGCGTTTTTGAAATATATAAGTTTTTATGTCAAAAATGACGATTGTAAGTCCTACTATAATTATTATCAATTATTGTTCCTATAAGGAAGCCCTTATTACATACTTTGGGTTGGATTCCTTGTTGAGAAGGACTTACTCTAATATATTTTGTATAATATTTGGTTAACTAATCATACAGGGTCTTCAAAAAATATGATCTAAAATGAGATTGAGAAAACTGATACAAATCAATTTTTTCAAATGGAAACCCCCCATTTTTCTTATTTTGTAGTATTAAGCATGAAAAATTGAGGTAACTTTGTAAAAGGTTATTCATACCTAAAATTATTAGTTTTCGAAATATTGCCAATTTTTATATGGCGATTTTGAATTTAATCAATAATAAATAATAAGATCTAGGATAGCCACGATCGTATTTGACATTTCAAATCATCGTAATGACACCCTGGTTAAATTATACAAACGAAGATTATTTAAACTTATTATTTATTATTTATGAACAATGTGATGAAGTAATTTCAAGAACATGTGATACATTTATGACACGATATCCTCAAAAACAATCATCAAATACTATGAAATATATATTTTAGCTGAATAGGCCCCAAGACATCTAGCCAGTTTACAAAATTTCAAATGTTTCCTACATTAAGTTTCTGGTGGTCCACCCTGTATATTACTTCCAGAACAAAAATTATTTAAAAGAATAATCTTTTGGAAAGAGCAAAGTTTATTCAGAAATTAAGGGAACAGAAACAATATTTTGATTATGACCATGTTCAATGTAACATTCTCTGATTGCTAACAATATTAACATGAAATTATATAATGGAAACAATAATGAATAATATATTGAAACAACGGTTGAATTTACCAGTATATTAAAGACAAAATGATTACGATTCTCGAATACATTCAATAACAAAGATTTATATCAAAAATTAGGTAGAAAGAGTAAATACAGTGATATTGTATACAAATAATTAGTTAGTGAGAAAATTCCATATGAACTGCTAGTCACGTAGTTTCTTGATTTTGAAAATATTAAGACATGGGCTTGTACTATGGCCAATCTGGCTAGTCAATAGAAGGACTGAATGTTTATATTTATTAATCTGTAGGAATTCAGAGAAATTTACCTTATTTTCCGCATTTAATATTTCAAAGTCTTAATTGAATGCCATTTTCATTTGCATAATATGAATCCGATTTTAGATTAACAAACCTACTTATATGTTCTGAAATTCTAGTATGAAAGCTTCTGATAGTTTTACCAATATAAAACTTAGCACAAATTTATAGACTCCTGATTAATTGGTTTTGTGGATCTTTAAATGAAAGATATTTGAGTTTCTTACTAGAATTTTCGATGTAAGTTAGGCTGTTATATACGATATTATCTCTGGCAAATGACCTTATTATTTTCGGATCATAATTATTATTTACCGCAATTTGTTTAATTATGTTCTTCTCGATGTTGAAATTAACGTGTGAAAGCGGAATATTTACTAAACGATGTACCATACTATTAAAAGCTGCCATTTTGTGTTGAAATAGATGTACAGAAGTACAATGTATGACGTTATCAGTGCGTGACGGTTTGTGGAAAATTGAAAACCTACGTTTGTTAGGCAATTTCGTTATTTTTAGATCCAAACAATTGATTATGTTTTTCCATTTCTAATTAGGGTGTAAACAGTTAATGAATGTTTGAAAACTGTTACAGTTGCCTTAGAGTATCTACCAGTGAATCAAATAATATCATCTACATATCTGAACCAAAAAATGAATTGTCGACTATCGCTCAAAATTATATATGATATAAATACTTCAGCCTACAAAGGGCTCGCAGGGTAAGCCTTCAGTGCTACTATAAATCTGAATAACTATGCTATGACTATCCCAAATATACCTATTATGCATAATTCCGATATGTACCTACATTATAGGTATATTTGATTCAATAATATGATTAGTATCTTCGAGGTGTGTGTAATAAGAGCGAAACGGCTTATCTATTACTTCAAAAATTTGCAGTGGCCATATTAATATTTTTAACATTCCACTCTTTAATGTGGAATGAAAATAATTCAAGATTGCCGATCCTAACTCCATAAATATAGCTCTTACAGCCGAATTATACGAAATATTCATGTTTTTTAGATAATTGCTCTGGATATACATATATTAAATTATAATTCACCACGTACATGCTATCCCTACTATTGAATATATGTCATTACGCAAATATATATATATATATATATATATATATATATATATATATATATATATATATATATATATATATATATATGAAAAACTTGGTTCTCGGAATGAACCGCGTAAAAGATTTGAAAAATCTCGACGTTTCGGCTCCTTTTGCGAAGCCATCTTCAGGAGAATTAGTTCAGTTGACTCTGAAGAGTAGGCAGGTTGAGACTTCAGAGTTGACAGGAAGCAGTACGGTTGGTGGAGTAGGCAGGTTGAGACCACGCAATCGTATTGTTTCCGATTCCTCCTAATTCGATTCGTGGAGTAGGCAGATTGAGGCCACGTATCTGAATTATTTCCCTTCTAATTCTCCTGAAGATGGCTTCGCAAAAGGAGCAGAAACGTCGAGATTTTTCAAATCTTTTACGCGGTTCATTCCGAGAACCAAGTTTTTCAAATACTTCCGACCGCGGAAATCTTTTTGAACATATATATATATATATATATATATATATATATATATATAGGTATACATAATATTTATATGATATATATAAATAAATATATATATATATACATATAAATTTTTGAATTAATAATAATGACTTTATTCAGATAAACTTACAGAAGTGAAATTAATTAGCTAGGTATTCCACTTAACCGCATTATATTTCATGAATAAATAGAAAAAAAATCTAAAACTGGAACAGTGAGCATGAACTAAGCTTTACCTATACAAATAATAAGCATAACAAAATCTCATTCGACATAATAGTGTTACGTATACCTAATTATGCGTATACCGAATGAAGAAGCTGCTATGGAACGATTGAGTTCTTACAACGAAACTAAGTTGTTCATATTTGTAAAATTCAGCTCATAAAATAGGTTTCACTTTGTAATTTCAGCCAGGAGTCCGTCTGTCTGTCCCTGTTGATGAATAAAAGAGAGGAGTCTGTCGGACCGACATGTGGTAAGATATAGACGGAAATAATTGGGCATTACTAGCTGTAACTGAACCTAATACGATTGAAATAGAGTGAGACAGAGAGAGAGAGAGCGATACTTCAAGTAAATGAAAAATAAATCATCTATTTTCAAAACAACTACCGAAAACTTCATATGACCTCTATGGATAATGTTGATATCTCTAGCAAATGTGTCGAAAAACATTGGAAGTTAAATCTTTGAAATAAATTTCAAATAATTTTGGAAGGAAGTCCCTTATCGCATGTTACACTATAGACAAAATCATCATCCCGCCCGCGGCGATCATTTCGCCGCGGGCGGCATATTTAGTTTTAGAGACGAATAAACTCGAAATGTGAAGTTCGAATCGGTTAATTAAAGAAAATGAATTTATATAATATATATATATATATATATATATATATATATATATATATATATATATATATATATATATATATATATATATATCTATATAAATAATACACTACTGATGTGCTCATTGAAGAGCGAAACAGACTGCCTAGTGTTTCCATCGTGGGGCAAAGATGTCGAACTTTCTAACATTTTCCCTTCGAGGATGAATGGGAATTCCATGAAGTCGAGCCTTATGAACTTAGCTCCGTCGGAGGGTTAGTTGATCAATCATCGATTTTTCAAATGAATTTTCCCGAAGAAAGATTCCTTTTTTCTTGTGTATGTATATTTGTATATGTGTATGTATATTTGTATATATATATATATATATATATATATATATATATATATATATATATATATATATATATATTATATAGGACCAATTTATCAACAGAATTACTAATATGCTTCGTAATTATACATAATAATGATACATATATTTCGGAGTTATTCATTGTTCCCATTGTATGTTTTCAGGTTAATAGTTATTGTTATCAGAAAATATGTTACATTGAACATGGCCCTAATTAAAATGTTGTTAAAATTCTGAATAAACTTTACTCTCCTGAAAAGATATGTTTCAAATTGTTTCAATTTGCTCCCGATGTAAGTAAGATCAATCAATCTCATTTAAATAATTTTTTCCATTTAATTATTTATTTCATTGTGACTTGTATTTCACACATGATATATAGTGAAACCGGGTGTCCCACACTTAAACTTTTTATATGCAGTATTATGATCTCCTCGAAATACAATTGAAATTTTGATACAAGTTCTTGGCATATACCTACTTACTTATTAAACCTTTTAATTTTCCCTTTTTCGAACTCAACTTTCAGATACATACCTATAAAATACTTAAACGATATATTAATTACTAATTCATAATTCAATTTCATATGGAATTAATTCAAAAACCTACAAATTATATAGAAAAGTAGGTACTACAAAAACCCACAAGGTATTGAAATTTTTTGAGCAAAAACAGTACTACAATAAAAAAGAGTAGAATGACATATGACTAAAACTAAATTTCACACTATACTGTCGTACTTATAGTTCAAAATTAGTTTTTAAATCTATAAAACGACTCAAACTAATCCATGATCAGAAAAATTCTCGTTTTTTGTACTAAGCAAGATTTTTTCTTAAGATTTGTTAATATAAAAACTGCCTTCATCAAAACAAAAATTTTCCAATGTTTTCTATTAATTATGTTCATTCATTGGCCTTTGCAAGCTCACTAGAAGTTATATTTTCTCATTATAATTCAGCATTCATTACCATTACCTTCATTTGAAACGAATGGCACCTCCATAATTTCACAAAAAATTGAATTGTAATTAACATTAAAGAAATGAAATGATACTAGAAGAGCCCTTCCACTAAACTACACGAATTTTAATCACTTAAAATCTATATTAAAGTCCAATTGAAGCCTTAGATTTATAATTGAAAATTTAAATCACGTTCCTATAATATCAAGTCAATTTATTCATTTCGTATCATTGCCGTAAAAAATTATCCAATTTATACTCAAGGTTAAAACATATTACGTTTCTAATGCCAAAAAACACGAATATAAACATGGCCAAGTTGCAAATCAACACAACCCAGTTGGCCATGAAATTCGGTCGAGTGGAAATTTGGAACCTCGCAAAACGAGCGAGTTTTTATCTGAAATCTCTAGTATCTATCTACAAGTCACTTACTTTGGTTCTGCATCCACAAAATACAGATCGAATAGCATTTTCGAAAAATAGTCACAATATACACGTTTATTCAATATTCGAGAAAATATCACTTCAACACTTAGTACAGAGTGGAAAACAACTGACGCTTTCAGCTTGTTCCATTTAATTTCTATCCTACTGGGATGTTCGGTTGGTTGCGTATTTCTGACGACGCATGTATATTTTCCCCCCGTTCATTGGCGTAGACGAGTTGAGGGACAAAGACGAATAGATTATTGTTTACCTACGAATAGGGATGGAGGGAGTGGGGACTAAGCATGAATTGAATTCTAACTACTCTGCCAAGTTATTTACATTTTGTATAGATGAAGGGAGCGAAGGGACCGGAAATATCCTGTTCCAGTTTCATGCAATTGTATTCGTGCTCATAGGCGTCTCGACTAGTAGGGGAAAGGTGATTGAACTTAGTTTAATTTTTTATATAAGTACATACATAGAATGTTATGAATTGAAGTTATCCTAATATATTAACGAATCGATGAATGAACTCATAAAGCACCTGAACTTATACAAGATTTAACAGAATTATGATGAATATGTTATTTTGGAATGAAAATCAATTAATCTCAATTTAATATGTGAAGGGTAGGTATACATTCATTTGATACTAAATTCATTGATTTCAATGCGCTCTAAGATATTCAGTTTTCTGGGTTTGGTTTCTGTGCAGCTTTTGAAAATCTATTTGAGAAGATAGTAATTTTCATCAGCACAAGAAATAATAATAATAGCAAAACCAATAAGAACGAATTTTTGAAAGATAGTAGTTTATTTTAATTCAACCATAATATATCAGAAATATTTTCCCTGATTCTAGATAATATAATTGAATACAGATGAAACTATAAGGTTCACACTTATAGACCTAAATTGATTCTGATAAACCATGTCAAAAGACATTTATAAAAGAGATAGATATGAGATGTAACATGTGATGGTGGGTTTATACACTTTACTTAATTTTAGTTTAGACGTAAATTTAGTGTTAAATTTAGACTTAATTTTATCACAGGTTAAAGTGTTTATGCAGAATTTTAATTTAATGTGACGCATGCGTATAAAATAGGATTTGGGGATTTTTATACTTAGCATTTGACATTTAACATTAATTCTAACCTGTTTCCTGTTTATGTATTTATTATTATTGGCAAAGGCTATAGTAAGATTTTTATAAAAATTATAATGATACGCAAGAACAGGAGAGTGATTATTTACCTAACAGCACTTTTGCTGTTGATTTCTTGCCATGTTTATACATACGACATATGGCCAGCGCAGGTTCATTTATTCTATGGGGAACGCTCTAACGAACGTTTGCATGTTGGCTATATGTATTGTTGCCAACAATACATATAGCCAACATTTACCAACAATTTGTTGGTAATTTTTTTTTATAGATGTGGCACTCTGTCAATCAGCGCATGTGTATATCAACAAAATTCAGTATAATCTCTAAATTTAGTGTGAAGGTTTGAGTATTAAATACTTTCAAGGTTAACCCTTACATTTAACAAAAACACTAATTATGACTAAAGCAACCCATTGAAGTATATGGTTTTAATTATTTGGAGGTTAAAACTAAAATTAATGCTACAGCTAAATCATGTGAATAAACCCACCATGAGATGTGAGATATGAGACATGAGTTATAAGATATGAGGTATGAGGAGAGAGATATAAGATATGAGATATAATATATAATATATAATATATAATATATAATATACAATATACAATATACAATATACAATATACAATATACAATATACAATATACAATATACAATATACAATATACAATATACAATATACAATATACAATATACAATATACAATATACAATATACAATATACAATATACAATATACAATATACAATATACAATATACAATATACAATATACAATATACCATATACCATATACCATATATGATATATGATATATGATATATGATATATGATATATGATATATGATATATGATATATGATATATGATATATAATATATAATATATGATATATAATATATAATATATAATATATAATATATAATATATAATATATAATATATAATATATAATATATAATATACGTAGTTGATGCAATCCGTCGTTACTACGTGATAATTTAACATGATGAACAAAAACTAAATTTGAATTTACTACGTTTATTATCACAAAAATATTTTGGAGTGAATTTCCCAAATTGGTACAGTACAATGTTCTTAAGTTATGCGTCCAATTCACTAATGGTTTTTGGTGAAAAATTTACATTGGTCAAGCAAGAAAATCCTTTATTATTCATATCAAAAAAAACAAAATTTCCCAACTGGAATTTATATGCACTTGAAATATTCACAAAATACTCAGTCGTATTTTTACTTCAATAATAAATAAAAAAATTAAAATAAAATAAATATTTAAGGGGGGCATAGTCAATGGTACGGAACCCTTCGTGCGCGAGTCCGACTCGCACTTGGCCGATTTTTTATAATAAGGCAAAGTTGTTAGACTACATCAGGTATCTAGGTTTTTTGATCAAGTATCCAAATGAAAATACCACTAAATTTCACGAATAAAATAAAATGCGTATTACACGATGTTTTCTAACTGAATATCAATATTTAAATAGATTAATCCATTTTAAGACAAAAAGTTCATATAAATATAGGTCCGTTTTCGCTTTATTTTCGATATTCTACTGATTGTATGTGCCATACAATGACAGAGTTTTTATGGTATATTGAATGTTATTTTACAGATATAGGATTCTTTACAATTTTATTGAAGATTCCTTATTTTTTAACATGCTTCGAAAAAGCAGTGCCTTTGGTCAAATCCAAAAATTAATTTTTCCATCAAAATATGTACTTATCTTTTTTATACCCACAAAGTTTTATACAAATATCTAATGTAGTTTGGAAGTTATTCGAAAAAAAAACTATACTTAAACATAACTTGATGCAAAGTATAGTAACGCTCCAAACATTTTCTAACTTTTTTTAGATAAATCCGCCTAAAACGCACCGAAACTTGTAGACAAAAACCAGTCTGAGCAGAAAGAAATTTCTGTCGGTCGGTCGGTCTGTTAGTTTCCACGATAACTTTTGAAGGAATTGAGATATTAACATATTGAGTACACAGGTAGGTATCCATAAGAAAACGGTTCGGGATTGTTTTTAATCCAGTTTGGTCCAGGGGAAGGGGGTGAAATGGGGTATTAATTAGCAAGAAAGGGTAATTTTTCGTTAAAAATCGAGTAATATGTCGTTTAGGAGTTTTTTGGCATATAGATTTCGATTTTATAATCGATATAACATTTCAACACGAAATAGTGGTGAGAGTAAAAAAATTTGGTATAAATTGAAAATTATTGTAAAAATTGAGTAATGTGCCTTTTTAGGGGATGCCAGGTATGAACATTCCGATTTTATATACCGTGTGATAATTTAATACAAAATTATTTAGGAAGGGGGATGGGTGAAAACAAGAGAGGTTAAAAATTACCTACATACATAAGTTACCTAATCGGAGATATTGGGTAACAGGTTAGCGGAAATTAATATTAACTACAGTTTTCCCTCTTGTGTTAATAGGTACTAATCAGTGTAATATTAGTGTGAAACATGGAAATAATATTTATTTTTTGTCAGTTATAAAGACAATTAAATCGCTGAATGTTATATTCAATCAAATTTCCATTGCTGAAATAATAATTTTCTACATAAACTTAAATGATTGAGAGTCAACCCCAAATTTAAATACTCCACATATTAGGGGGCATCCATTAATTAGGTGAGATAATTTTGGCGATTTTTTGGCTCCCCCTCCGCCCTTGGTAAGATGTCATGAGTTCTTGCTACACCCCCTCTCCCCCTCCCGAATCTCACGTGAAATTTTTTCAAACGCATATTTGTTATATGAATGAGTTAATCTGTGCTAATTCTATTAGTTCAAGTAAATCAGTAATATTTTATAAAATATGAAAAAAAATATGTTAATAATACAACAATGGTTGTAATAAGTCATAGTTTTTTTCAGTGAAAATTATTAGTGCATCGTACGTTTATCATAAAAGGTTATGGCATTATTTTTTTATGAATAATATTCACATCGTACCGTATATGAAGAAGAAATATTTACCCCAAAAAAAGTATTTACTGTTAATAAATATTTATCAATAATTAACGAATAATGTTGGAAAAATACTTTTTCATATTCAATAAATGATTAAATTGTTTCCAACCAAATGAATTTATTTATAGTTGATCAATTCTTCCATCAGTGCATAATTAAACCGCAATTAATATTTTTGTCCACGACTGTACTATAAATTATTCATTATACGTGTGCTTCCTGAAGTATAATTATACCTATTATTCACTAGTGTGTATAATGGTTTATTATACACTGCATGACGTCACACTCGAAACGTATATCCAAACTTGAGACTATCATTCACATTGTTAGGATAGTATTGTTATTAGATTTTTAGGTTTTATGTAGCTAAGATAACTTTTAGGCCAATTATTAGACTAATATTTAATATAATGCCCAACTTATTGAATATTTACTCTAATAAATTATCTATTTCATTTTTATCAGAGTGAAAGAAAGGAATGGAATCGATGTCAAGTGAAATAGTTGACGTTTACGTGAGTATGCAGTTTTCAGTGAACACAGAAAATGTTATGTCAACGCTTTTGATAACTATTTTTATTGTTGAAAATGCAGATTATTACTAATTTTTTCGAGGAAGTCGTGGACAAAGTATAGTATTCTACTCGCACAAAATTACAATTTTTCATGGACGCCCCCTTCAAATAAGGTTACCATCACCTGAATTGCTGACGCCGGACAAAAAATTTAAAAACCCCGGACATTTGGGTGGAATTTAGTTTTTTCCCGGACACCCCGTACTTAAAATATATTTTTTTCGAATAAAATAAAACATCGTTTATATTTTATTCTTTTCATTCGTTCAAACTCCAAACCGCTTGTTTGCGATATAAACAAACAACAAAAAACAAATAAAATATCTACTACTTAATATAACACAGTTTACAGTTTCCTCTTTTTGAAATAATTTGGAAACAAAAATAATCAGAAACTCTTTATTTTGGTATCATCAAATAAAAAACAACTTATAATGATAATTTTTGGTAGATCAATATAGATCAAATAGATTACATTCTACATTGTAACAACAAATTATAGGATAGGTAATCTAGTTCGTAGATAGAGCCTAAATTATATATTAACTATAAATTAAAAGTAAGTAACAAGTTTCAATTTTAACGAGGTCAAGTTCTTTTTACTAATTTAACTTAACTTGATATTTTTCAGACTTGCCAATTTCTGCCAAAGTGTCTTTCTTTTCTATCAGGAATTTTTAAAAGAGGAAGCAACTCAAATCTTTAAAATTAAACTTTATTTTGGTCAGAGGAGAAACGGTATATGTATTTAGCAAGTTTCTCTCTGGATTTAGCTTGTATACGGCTCACGATTATAAATTAATTTTTTACTATGATTTGATTTAATATATTGCTCATCTTAAAATCAATCGGGATTCCCCGCACACAAAATTTGTCCGGGTTTTACCCGGACATATTTTGAAGGCCCCGTCCGGACGACCCCCGGACGCGCCCTAAACTAGGACAAATCCGGGAAAACCCGGACGGATGGCAACCCTACCTTCAAAGCATCATAACAATTGTGAAACACATGATGACTAAAATTACCGAAACTTAGATGCAACAGTTTATTAACAAATCATATTATTTTAAATTTTACATTTCGTTATACGACTATTAATCACATTGCAATAGTATCTTGTACAACAGATCTTGAATTATTGTTTCAAAGAACTATTATCTAGTTAAGTTGCCGTTACTGAGGTCACGCCGAGAAAAATTCCCATTGTGGTTTCTAACAAAAATGCTGTTATCTTCGTTCACTTACTGTGCGGCTGTTTTTCCCCATTTACATCCTTTGTTCCCGAACGAATCACGATCACATGCCGCATCATAAATAAATTACATCGATGAACATTGAACTCGGTACTAGATGAAGAATATTATTATTTCAATTCCATTATCGTAACTTATGGAAGCATAACTATAACTGTGTATACAGGTTGTTGAAAACAACGTTTCAATACTTTGGGAGCCGATTATAGACCTCAAAATAAGTAAAAAATTTAATTTGTTTTTCACTTGTATATTATTTGTTGATTTTACCTTAGATACGGTTGCTATAAATACACTCAATATGCCCTAGGGCGTTATGAGCGGGCATTATGGATCATAACGCCCGTTCATTTTACGAGGAGAAATGAAGCAACTTCCATTGATTAAATACTTCATAATGTTTGTCGTATACGGCTCTGGATTTCTCCGGCAATGAAGTATATTCGCAGCTTTGGCTGCATTTTCTATGATATTCTTGGGTAAATTCATTTTCATTTCCATTATTTCTACAAGACCACACAAAGAAAGCAGCAATGACATTCACTAAATATGATGACAAAAATATTCACAAACGTCAAAATATCAACAAATAACATGCCTACTATGAGAAGGAAAATGAAAAGTATAGGAGCAATGAACCGTTTTTAAAATTAAATAATTTTTTCGTGAAAAATAAAATCTTGTATGCACCACGTACGTTACTAGATCCCAACGCCCATCGGGTAACATTCATCCTTCGGGCCAAATGTTACCCTCCGGGCGTTAGGACCTATATAACGCACTTGGTACATAAATAACTATTCAATACTTTGGGAGCTGATTATAGACCTCAAAATAAGTAAAAAAATTTAATATAAACATGGGTCCGAAAATGAGCCGTTTTGAATATATATGAGCGATTTTCTGTTTTCAAAATATTATATATATATATATATATATATATATATATATATATATATATATATATATATATATATAATATTTTGAAAACAGAAAATCGCTCATATATATTCAAAACGGCTCATTTTCGGACCCATGTTTATATTAAATTTTTTTTATATATATATATATATATATATATATATATATATATATATATATATATATATATTATATATATATATATATATATATATATATATATATATATATATATATATATATAGTATACAGGTTAGTTGACTGACTAATTTAGATACCAATATTAATATTTGGGATTGCAGTCTGAGTGAAATAAGTGTACACTTTATTCCTCTATCTCAAGCTTTCTGGATTTATTAATCCCTTCTTCAGGAGATGCTACAAAAATGAGTTGGTGAAACAAATGTTTTGGCTTACAAAGGAGTTACTCACGAATTTGTGGTTACATTAAAAGATGTTAATTTAATCATTTTCATCAGTTCGCATTTACGGGTGTCACAGTTCCGAAGGTAGATCGAAAGAATATTAATTATTAATTATAATTTTATCTTCTATTCAAGAATTATTTGAAAACTGAAATTTTATTTTAATAAATTTGCGATGGCGGCGAACATAGACATAGATAGCTCTTGTCAGTAACTGTACGGTAGTGACATAGACATAATCTTCTTCCGGTCTAACCTCGGTCTGCGATCCCAAACGTCAACCTATTGGACAAAAACAATAACAATCGTAATAATGTGATATGTCATAATATATCCTTAATTTAGTTAACATAAACTATATCTAACCAAAAACGAAAAGAAAATTGAAGGATGAATTTAAATTTTGTCTGATTCATGATCAATAAGTTAAAAAGATATCATATAAATATAAATCATAAAATAAAATAAAATAAAAAACTAAAAAGGCAACACAAAGAATCCAAAATGAAGTAATGCAAAGCACTTTAACCCTGGTATTCAATTTTCTCCCCTTACAACTACCCCTTCCAATTCGTTGTTAGCAATATAGTTGTTATTTGCATTTGTTATAGGTATATGAGCAGGCCGATCAGTCGAGTTATCAGTCAGGTGACTGTTTTTATTCAAATGTCTTTCATTTATTTGATTTTTATCAATTTCTATTAATATTATTTCTATATATATATTAATATTATTTCTATATATATATATATATATATATATATATATATATAATAATAATAAATGGCTAAACACCCCATGTGGGGTTGAGCCGCATAAATGCTTTCTAAATCCGCTTTCTGGGGTGGATCATCATTCCTATAATTTCTCGCTTATTTTCCTCCATAGAGCCCTGTCCTTAGCTTCTTCCTTCCATCCAGCGACACCTATCGTACTTAAATCCTCCTCCACTTCCTTCAGCCACTTAGATCTGGGTCTTCCTCGCCTTCTCCTACCTCCTGGTTCCCACTGCAGCACTGAGCAGACCATTGCATCCTCTCCTCTTCTCCATACGTGGCCGAGCCATTCTATCCTTCGCTTCTTTATTCGTTTCACTATATCTTCGCCGTTCATTTCCCTCAGTATTTCATAGTTCATCCATTGCCTGTATTCATTGTTATCAACTTTTATTAGTCCTAGGATTGTTCTCATTATTCTTCGTTCCACTATTCTCAATTCCTCCTCTTCTTTTTTTGTCATCGTCATCGTTTCTGCTCCATACATCATAACCGGTCTTATCATTGTGTTATAAATTTTGAGTTTAGTGGCCCTTGTTAATAATTTACTCTTTAATAGTTTCTTATTGGCATGGAACGCCCTATTTACTGCCATTCTTTTTTCTTCTATTTCTGATCTCCGTTCTCCGTTACTGCTGATCGTAACCCCTAGATATTTGAACTTTTCGACTTCCTCAAATTCGTATTCACCCATTTTTTCATTTTTATAATTTTGTTTTCACACTGCTTCCCAAATCTCATTATCTTCGTTTTGCTGCTGTTTATTTTTAATCCCATCTTCTCACCTTCTGCTGTTATTTCTAATAGTATTTGTTTCATTATTTCTCGTCGCTTCGTTACTATGACTATGTCGTCTGCATATGCGACCATTTGGCCTCCGCTCGTTCTTAAATTCCCCTTGTTTACGTTTCTCATAACATACTCTAGGGCTAAATTTAACAATGTTGTTGAGAAGCCATCGCCTTGTCTTACCCCTCTATTAACTATAAAGTCTTCTGTTTCTCCTTTACTTGTAAGTATACTCGCTTTTGACTGGTTCATAGTCATTGACATTATTCTTCTTAACTTAGCTTCTATCTCCTGCTTTTTCAGTCCTTCCATCAATTTACTCCTTTTGACTGAATAAAATGCGTGTTGGAAGTCTATAAATAGCATTTCTATTTCAATTTTATATTCAAAGGCTTTTTCCATTATTTGCTTAATTATATGAAGGGCATCGGTTGTGGACTTCCCTTGTATGAAACCGCATTGGTATTGGCCTATATATATATATATATATATATATATATATATATATATATATATATATATATATATATATATATATATATATGCCCGATATTTAACAGGAAGGTGCAAAGTTCATATATAACACGATAGAATGTGTTTAATTTTAACACATCTCATAGAAAGGTGAATTTCATTTTATAATTTGTTAAAAAGAGAATGAACAGTTTCAAATATTATGATACACGTGTTGATAATAAATGCAATTTTCTGATAAATCAATGATTGTAAACCAACAATCATATCCAAAATGTTTTATCAAAGTCATGAAGAGTATTACTAAGTTAAGATAAAATTTCTACCAGGTTTCAATTTATTAATAATGCTTTTCATGAAACTTTTCTTGTAACTTTGATAAAACCACTCACCGTATGCACTGTTTTTTTTACACTAACAAAGTAGTTCTGTGAACCAAGTTAAGATAACATTCATACAGTGTAATGTAATAATTTCACAAATACTCAAGTCGATAATATTTCGATTGGAACAATTAGACGGTAACTAATTGTCCCAGTTGTAACAGTTGTATGAAGAATGCATATGGTCGTCGAACTGAATACTATGTTCTACTACTCTCATTCTTCATAGATCTTATGTTTTCTCGTCGAAGACAAGTCGAATGACAAAAATATGAAACTAGTAAGTAAACTGTGGCTTTCTTATTCCATACATGTGGTTTTATTTCCTCTCATTAAGCTACTTATGAAAGGAAATATGAAGTTTGAACCTGTTTTCTGTTGTACTACATTCTAATGTACGTGACTTGAATATACTCCTCGAAAATAACTCGCATTCAGAGTAAAAAGTACACCACAAACTTTGTTTTCTATGGTTCGGTACCACCCTTATTATATATATTATTATCTTATTTCTTGAAGAAGGATTCCTTCTCAAATTTTCAATTATTTCACTGTGTAATATCCCGATGCACTGTTGATTTGTTAGTTCATCTTTTTTCATATATTTATATATTTTAATTTCAAAATGAATTTCACATAATTCACACATCGTTCAATTCTATGATGATAATTTGACGTTTGGGTGACATTTAACAGATATATGAGTAATTGAGTATAAAGTTTAAGCTTTAAAATAAAACAACACTATATAAAAATATTTAGATACTGTATTTAGCAGTAAAGGATAGTCGACATGTTTCGAGCTATGAACTCATTATCAAGACTGACTACAGGAGAATATTACATCTTATTTTATAAAACAGACAATAGCAAAGGTGATACTTACTTGAAAATCAATTTGTTCGTTCACAAGGGGTAATTTACTATTATGGGCTGAACTTATTATTATATAAGGTCAAGGCGCTTTCCTTGGTTACCTGAATGCAACAATTGGGTTTTGTGGTAATCCAGGAAAATGATTAAATTTTATACAAAGGAGAAGCCAGCAGTATTTTTGTTTTGTAAAATTGACTTTTTATGTTCTTCAACACGAATGTTTATATTCCTTCCTGTTTGCAATATAGAAAGCAGGACATTCATCGCAAAATATTTTGTAAACACCACTGTTTTCTCCGATGTTAGAATTTTTTTTATTATTGACCAAAAATGACTTCAAGTTTATTTTATTTGTACAAGTTGTTTTAATGTTATTTTTTTTCGAAAAATTACCCCTTGTAAACGACAAATTGATTTTCAGGTATCATATTTGCTATTGTCTGTTTTATAAAATAAGATGTAATACTCTCTTGTAGTCAGTCTTGATAATGAGTTCATAACTCGAAACGTGTCGACTATCCTTTAGCCTTTACTGCTAAATACAGTATCTAAATATTTTTATATAGTGAAACTTGACTGTGTTTTATTTTAAAGTTTAAACTTTATTCTTTATGATGTTTCACCAAGTGATGTGCGAGAATTCAATCTCAGTTAGATATATGAATATACGCCAGCTATCAACTCTATTTCATGTAACACTGATGACATTTCTATGTTCACTTATAATTATATAGACCTACAGATTGTGCAGATGTTCATAATTGTAAGAAAACTTATAAACCTATAACAAATGGATTAAATATACCTAGGTATTAGGCGTTTAGACTAATGTAATTCAATTTTCGTCCGAAAATCTTCTTTGACATGAATATTTCTCGAATGTTTCATTCTGAGGAAAAAATCTACTCAAAATAAGAATAAACTATCTAAAATAAGATATTTACCACAAGTGTAAATAATATGTGCTAAGTCTACTGCGATTCGACCTTCTGTATCTGCAGGCAAAGTTGAGAAGATCATAGAACTTCAATGCGAATTCAAACACAACTGGTGGAAATAAACCTCATACCTAACCACAAGTTTTTATTTCCACTTCATCGTTATTATTAGGTCCCTATTTATTTTTCATGGTATTCATCGACTCTGACCTTCAGCAATAACTATAAAAACTATGATTGAGCATTTATTCTAGTCTATACAACAGCAAATTTAAAACATATTATTTGATTATAAAATAAAATATTCTTACATTCTTCTGCGATGATTAATTCATAGGCATGTTTTGTAGAGTGATTTAATAATTATTTTTTGTCTTTGAGATGCGAATTTCGTCCCATAACGCACTTGTTGGTTTTTGAGAGAATGAAGCGCAAATAATGGAATACTATCTGATAGCCGAGATTTATGTTTTATTTTTAAAATTGACATTTATAATTTTAAGACCTAACTTCAATTTGCTTAGGCCCAGTTTTTCAATGCTCGGTTAAAACTCACAGTTAGCTGACTATAGGTTAAGCTTAACCATCAGCTAAAGTTCCAACTAAGAACTATTGCGTTTCTCCTTCGAATGTTTGACTTTAGGCTAGCAAACTGTCAGCTAGCGATATATTTGTTAACGTTGGTAGTACTGATGTTTCAGGGAGCACTTCTGATTGGTCGTTCCCCTTTTGCTGTCGATTTCGGAAATATATGTTTTGTTATGTTATTGTTGATTATTTTATAATAAAATGGGCGAAACAAAAGCATTGAAGAAGAAAAGAGTGGCAAACTTTAGTCCTTCTGATAGATCGTTGCTGTTAAAAATTGCAAATGGTTTCAAAGCAATAATTGAATTAAAAAAAACAGCTTTTACTACTTGGAGGGAAAAAATAGAAACTTGGAAAAAGATTTTTGGAGTTTGAAATAATTTACCTATCTGTTATGGTCTCTGTCTGTTGCTCAATTTGTTCTAATATATTCAGAACAGTTTCTTTTCTTAACCTAAATCTTGTGAAAAAATCCAATTCATCAAAATAGTCAAATGGATTACTTCTTTCTCTGACGTATGGCTTTCTTTGGTAATCAATGAAGTCTATTAATTTATTCTTCATCATCATCACTTAAAAAATCAAATGCTTCCATCTTTCGTAGAAAAAACAGAATAGAAAATGAGGTTACTGGTTACAAAGCAGTTGAACAAACTCGACTGTTCGGGCCGTTCGGGGTAGTTAACCCACGGAGCGCATGCGTCTGCAAGATAGCTTACAGTTAGCCATTTGACAAAGACTTTCAGGTGATAGTTACTCTACCCAATAGAATAGCAGTAGGTTAGCGCAAGATGAGAGGTGGAAAAACGGTTTACCTAAAGGTTATCGATTAGCCGAAAGCTAAATCACTTTAACCGAGCATTGAAAAACCGGGCCTTAAGTGAAGTGGTTCTTAACCGGTGGTCTGCGGACCACTGGTGGTCCCTGGAAGCACTCGAGGTGGTCCGCGAAGCCATCCTCAAAATGTTGAATAACTCATATAATTGAGAAAGTCGCGTTCGGTCATTTCAGCCCCCTTCACTCTACTTATATTTTCAATATATGCAGTCCTTGTTATTTTTGTATGATTTTCTTAAATACGAGTATTCACGTATTTTCATAATTTCTATTCAATATATCTGCCAAGTAGGCAGTCTTGTGCGTGATGCTTGTATGACCAGTATTATTTAGTTGATTTTCTACTCAAATAAATGAATTGAACAAATAAATAAATAAATTCAACTCCCAAAGTCAGTAAATTCAAAGTTTCACGGCATTGGCAATATATTTGCACATAAAGGTAAAATCAATGCGTTTATCGCTAAAATCGAGTTATGGATCAACAAGATCAAAAGTGACAATTTTTCTGCGTTTGATAATAAGTATCAAATAATTGGGGAACACAATGCCAAAGAAAAAGAAGAATTACAAAACAAACATGATAATCCATTTAACAAATTTGAAAACTGAATTCAGTCGTTATTTTCCGGTCTGTTAGGACAACAGGTATTCAGAAATTGGTTCGCAATCCTTTCATTCTCAGAGTTTTTGAAGTTATTGATGAAATTGAAGAAAAATTAATGATAATGCACAGTGCCGGATTAAGCCAGCGCGGGGCCTGTAGCAAATTCGACCAAGAGGCCCTTGGTTTGCTTTAGGTTCTCAAGTTTTTGGTATTAAACTCAGATTAGAATATAAAACCGAAAATGTGTATGCGTGACAACCCGAAGCGGCAATGTAGGAACACGTATAATCTGTGTGCGTGTAATGATACCAGTTTTTGTAATAAACTACCTATATTTTATTTATTACTTTTACAAATCAAACTAGATGGCTTTTTTTTTACTTTGGTAATAAAATATTACGTATATTATTTTAAATATTCATTAGGTATAATCAAAGTTACATACGAAAATCAAATTCAAATTTATATTGATGTAAGTAAATGATATCCATGTTACTTGTGAAAGAGCTATTTGAGCCAATTTGCCTACGGTCAGTTAGCTGATTGGGGTTGAGCCATGAGTACTGACAAGAAACTTCGGCCACTCTTTTTCATTCGCCAATTAAGTGTTGGTGTTACAATAATATGGTGGAATCTAAACTGATGCAACTAAAATACAATGCTTAACTAACATCTAAAGAGCTGTTTATAGTTTTTTACGTTGTGTCAAATATAAATGTAGGTACATGAAATTCTACTTGTTTGATAGTCAATAGAATCCTATTTGTTCTAGTTTTACGACTAGCTCGATAGATGACAATATCAGGGAATCTCCCTGTTAGTTTTGCAGTGCTACAAACTTGCGTGTAGTTCATTGCAATTAGTACAAACACATAAACTTGTGCGGCCTTCGTCCTATTTTCAGAAATGTAGTACAACTTTAAATTATTGTTGTAGATTTTGACACCAACGTTTCTCGTGGTAGGTACTATACAACCTATAGCTACCTACGATTTAACGTGACTAAATCGAGTTTTAGATTTTCAAGTGTGAGTGAAGAATAGCCTAAGCGCTTCGCGTTTAAGGCATGCAAGATTTTTTACGCTTATCTAAACTTATTTTTTTAACTGTCAGACAGGTGTTGGCGCGTGGGCTCCCAGTTCGCGGGGTCCGTAGCATTTGCTACTTTTGCTACGTGGCTAATCCGGCACTGATAATGCAACATGACAAACAAATTGAAATATATATTCGAAGCAAAAAGAAATCTTGAAGATTTCTCTCCCAAATATTCAAGATATACCGCATTTGACTTTATTTTCATCGACATATTTATGTGGGCAGGGGATCTCGACGCTTTTAATAATGAAAAACAACCACCGAAATCTTGCCGACATGTGTTTTGCCTTCAGTAGTACTGAACCAAGGATTCAAAAGTAAGTTAAGACCATTCAGTCATAAAAATCTCATTGAAGTGATCTCTAACATAAAATTTACTTTGAAACAATTGAAATAAAACATTACCAGTGTTTCATTTATTAATATATAGAACAACCGTTTATTTTTTCAACTTTTTGAAGGTAATATTTCTTTCAAAAAGTTGGTGGTCCGCGACAAAGACAAATTGTGTTAAATGGTCCCTTATTATGAAAAGGTTAGGAACCGCTGGCTTAGTGTGTAGAGTGCAAGGAGCGATAAAGGGCCCCGTTTCGGAGATAAAGAAAAATCCAAATAATAATCACTTCTGAACGCAGGCTTCATTGATGAATTTAAGAACATATTTAAGTGTTTTTGGTGTTATTTCATATGAGGTGGATAGTGTTCATTCTATTAAGTCTACTCGTTAATTAAAATTTATTCCAGGGATCTAAAGTTGATTTAGTTCTGTGAATTGAAATTGAATGTATTTCTTAACAAAAATATTTCCTTTTTTTTTGGACGCCTATCGTAAATACCATACTCCAGGTTAGGATATATATATATATATATATATATATATATATATATATATATATATATATATCTATATATATATATATATATATATATATATATATATATATATATATATATATATATATATATATATATATATATATATATATATATATATATATATATATATATACGACTCAATTTTCTGTCAAAGGACCATATTTTTGAAGCTCATTCAATTCAATGATCTAATTAGTTATGCCCTAATTCCAAATGAAATATATTATAGTAAAAAAATCGTAAATTAAGTTCTGAAATGCCTAATTTCTGAAACCATCTGGTATTTTAGTTCATCTAGCAATCTTAAATAGTATTCACAGTTCGTAGGAATATTCTTTCAAATTTGAACGCATTACTCTTAGAAAAGGTCAACCAATTGCGTCATTCTTCGTCGTTGTTAAATAAATTTATATATGTATGTATACCCAAATAATAGCCCCTCTTGAACTCAAGTAAAAGTGAAGGTGATCCAGAGGCGGAGGTAGGTACCTTAAAACACTAGCAATCCAACGAAAATTAATGATGATGATGGGATCGAAATCTTGAGGTGATTTGGTACAAAAAATAATAATAAATTATGGTATATTCATGAATAATTGGAAAAATCAATTTAGTATGTCCACTTTTTTCTCGATTATTCATTCAGAAGGCTAAAAAAAAAGAATTATTTGATTAAACCCCAAAATTGAAGAAAGAAAAAGTTCTATACGCTTCAATATCCACCGGAAAGATCATATCCATTATTAAGAAGCATAAAATCTACAAATTTCCATGCAGTAACCATTTATCATAATGTGGTGATGATATCTATAGAAGGAAACACCTATATCAGCTTGCTAATTTGAGAATTAAAATTGAAGAGAATTCGACCGTGATGAACCTGGTTAGTAATTTAAATATTTTTCACATCAGTGAATAAGTTCAGCTAAGTATATATCATTAATTTTAACAAAAATGTTATTTGTTTTTTCAATTATTCATAGCACTAGTTGAAATGACGGGGGGCATGAGATATATCACATATTCACATGCGTACCTATAGCTATATATATATTTATATATCTATATATATATATATATATATATATATATATATATATATATATATATATATATATATATATATATATATATATATATATATACCACCCTCCAGCTTTTTTCATGAGATTCGACGATATAGAACTCCCATTCATCATTCAAGGGATAATGTTAGAAAATCAGACATCGGTGCCACACACGATGAAAATAGTAGACATACTGTTTCGCTCTTCAGCGAGCTCATCAGTGGTCCTGTCCATCGACCGAGTGGGCAACGACATCCACAGAAGCCACCTCAGGGTTTCTGTGGGTCCCTTTATTGAATGATGCTAGCAAACCCGACTGGACTGAATAGCACATAATTAGTAAGTTGAGACAGGCAAAGCCGCAAAAAGTAGAAAGTAACAAAAAATTGAGAGGAAAATAAGACCTTAGTGACAATGGTGACAAAGTTTTGATGCTCGCGCGTTTCTCAATTCTATTGAGATATTTATCATTAATTTTTAGAGCACTTTTGAAGATCCATTATTGATTTGCTGTAATAATCGATAAATCTGTTATCCAGGTTCAATAAATAGTTTATTTATATATATATATATATATATATATATATATATATATATATATATATATATGTTACGGTTAAAGTATTTACTTGGCTAGTATATAAACTAGTTGGATAGTATACAAACTATCCATCTGCCCTGTTATTTTGATGAAAAATCATATTTTCACTAAAATAGCTGCGAGTAATGGCTGGTTTGTATACTATCCAGCTAGTTTATAAACTATACAAAATTTATCGCTAAAACTCAAACTACAAGGAAATTACACAAATTAGCTAGCAGTTTTGGCTAGTTTGTAAACTATCCACATTAGTTGGATAAAGTATGAACCTGATATTGGTAGTAATACATAATAACTAACTTGTTGTTTACTATGTAAACCAACCAACGCGAGTTGGTTATTGTGTAAACCAACCAATTCTCTTTGGGTAATTTAGTAGGCTTATGTTTCGTCAAGTGTTGTGTGTTGTGACGGTGTACAGTTGTGTCTCGTGAAATTTGTTTAAGAATAGGTATCGGGTTATTAACTAAGAATCAACAGCAACAATTTGAAAACCTATTATTAGACGTTTACGACCAAAAGTCGCAAAATTCAAAATTAATGAATGATAGCGATTATAGTGAACTTTTGCAACGTATCAAGAGAATACGCGAAACTGGACCTAACAGTAGTAACAAGAGTGATTATCATGTGATAAATACTTGTGATTTACAGAGAATCGAATCATCTAATGTAATTCTACATAGAAGATCTGGAAAGATTATTTAAGTTTGAGTTAATGTTTTGAGGCGATTAAAGCTGCCCATCAGGGAACTGGGCATGGAGGGCGTCAAGCAACAACAAAATTATTAAACGAAAAGTACCTATCACAACTTAACACAGGAAATGTTGAAATTGCTCATTGAAACTTGTGAAAATTGTCAGCTTAAACGGAACAAAACTAAAAAGGGAGTTGTTGTTCAACCAATTATTTCAAATCATTTAAACTCTCGATGCCAAATCGATCTCATTGACTTACAAACTAGACCAGATGGTGACTACAAATTTATTTTTGTCTACCAAGACCACCTAACCAAATACGTCAGGTTGAGAGCGCTAAAAACAAAGAAAGTTAAAGAAGTAGCTGAGCACCTATTAGAAGTATTTGCAGACTTAGGAAGCCCTTACGTGTTGCAGAGCGACAATGGCCGAGAATTTGCAAAACCTGTTGGTATTAGGGTAAAAGGCATGCTAGAAAGGACATGGCACTTTTTATGGGCATTTTGGCCCTCTATATTTTTGATATGTTGTAGCTGACAACCCAAGGATATGTGCGATGTCACTGCAAGAAGAGTTGTGCGAATAAAAAGTGTAAATGTCTTGCGTCTGGATATACGTGTAATAGTAAGTGCCACAACAGTGCAACTTGCTCCAACAAATAATACTGTTCTTTGTTTGGTGATTTTGATGTCCTGACATATTTTATTGTTAATATTTTATCACCTGGTATTATTTGAGTTATATTTCTTTTACTTTTTCTAAAGTAATCATAAGTACCTGTAACAATCTTACATTGTACCAATAAAGAAACCATTTTTGACTAAGGATTTTACTATTCTAAACTAAATTAACCCAAGAGAATTGATTAGTTCGTTATACCAATATCAGGTTCACACTTTATCCAACTAATGTGGATAGTTTACAAACTAGCGAAAAATGCTAGCTAATTTGTGTAATTTCCTTGTGGTTCGAGTTTTAGCGATAAATTTTGTATAGTTTATAAACTAGCTGGATAGTATACAAACCAGCCATTACTCGTAGCTATTTTAGTGAAAATATGATTTTTCATCAAAATAACAGGGCAGTTGGATAGTTTGTATACTATCCAACTAGTTTATATACTAGCCAAGTAAATACTTTAACCGTAACATATATATATATATATATATATATATATATATATATATATATATATATATATATATATATATATATATATATATATAAATATATATATATATATATATATATATATATATATAATATATATAAATATATATATATATATATATATATATATATATATATAAATATATATATATATATATATATATATATATATATATATATATATATATATGAAAAAACTTGGTTCTCGGGATGAACCGCGTAAAAGATTTGAAAAATCTCGACGTTTCGGCTCCTTTTGCGAAGCCATCTTCAGGAGAATTACAAGGGAAAATAATTCAGATACGTGGCCTCAATCTGCCTACTCCACGAATCGAATTAGGAGGAATCGGAAATAATACGATTGCGTGGTCTCAGTTGACTCTGAAGAGTAGGCAGGTTGAGACTTCAGAGTTGACAGGAAGCAGTACGGTTGGTGGAGTAGGCAGTTTGAGACCACGCAATCGTATTATTTCCGATTCCTCCTAATTCGATTCGTGGAGTAGGCAGATTGAGGCCACGTATCTGAATTATTTTCCCTTGTAATTCTCCTGACGATGGCTGCGCACACGGAGCCGAAACGTCGAGATTTTTCAAATCTTTTACGCGTTCATCCCGAGAAACCAAGTTTTTCAAATACTTTCGACCGCGGAAAATCTTTCTGAACATATATATATATGTATTATATAGGTATATACAGGCTATTCAAATTCGAGTATATGCATGGGGATTTCGATAACGGTAAGAGATAGAGCGATGGTTAAATGGGGGCAAAGTAGCATATTTCAGAGGTCAGTTATATGGATAAAAAAAAATCTAATCTAGCTCCTATTGTCTGGAGTTATATAGGAAAAATCGAAAATTATTGAAATCCTTTTTTGCCTATATCTTTTTATTTAATGAATTGTTTTTTCAAAAACAATTGTCACTTTGCCATTGCCACTTTTTGTAGGCTTATCTAAATATCTGAATAAAAAATTATATACAGGGTGTCGTATAATAGAGCCACCCTCAACTTTCAATTTTCAAATACGGACCTGTATTTTTTATTGCATTTTTTTGAATGCCCAAGAGTCATGTTATATATTCACGTAGTATTTCCATCTTGAATTACAGAGTGTTCTGGAAATATTGAACTATTACCAGTAAATTTCAACATTTTTTTAAAAACTTCAGCTCTAATTAAAAAAATATCATAGGATAAGGTATAGAATGCCTAGGATTTGGAAGATAATCAACATTATTCGACGAAGAATGTCTTCTTCAAGAAATTCATCCACATTTCGGTTCACGCAACCCATGATCAATGTACGAAAATGCGAAATTCTTCCTAGTGCGTGTATGGAATATAATCATTGCCCAAACAAAAAAACGTTCGATTGGCAATCTTTATATTACATACACCAATTTGGAAATATTTCATTGATACTCACTTTCCGAACTACCTACATTTTTCAGCAAATTCATGGGCATTCTGTTTGCTATATAAACAACAATTATGATTAAACTATTTGAATTCTCATAGTATGCTTTGGAAAATAAATATTTAGTTCGCCTCACTTGTCATTATTTTGACAGTTTCCTTGAAATTATCGTTGGTATTTAATGAAAAATCTGATAGTACTGAAAATGGGTTTCCCCATAGAGCAGAAAGAGATATGATTAAAGTTTCTACAGAAATAATAGGAGCATTCGTCTTTCCGCTTGACATTTTCTTATGGGGTACACTAAAAAATAGAATATATCAAAACGAAATTGAAAATAAAGAAGATTTAAGAATTGAAATCATGAACGCTTTCGCATCACTACGCCGAAGAGATATTTTCAGAGCGAATAATAACTTAAAAAAACGACTCCGTAAAATGTCTGAAACGAGAAGATCGTCAATTCAAACATTTATTTCGATTTATGATTACTTATAATGACTTATTTCAATTCTAGATAATAACTAAACATGTTCTTGTGCGATAAGTTATAAAATATAAAAACCTATATGATCAATAATATGTGTCAATGTGATCAATAATGTTTGTGACAGATTATGTTTGTGAGTTCTCAGCAAAATACATACAACAGATCTTCATCATACCTACGGAGGAAAATCGACATTGGATCAATAATTATTCTACCAATGCTACATTATGGTAAAGAAATAACATGTCTCTCGGGAATGTCGATTTTATTCTATTGTTATTCCGAACAAGTAGTGAGACTAGATAATCTGGAAATTCTGAAATTCATTTTTCTTAAGGAATCAATTTGTCTGATTCACCTCTCATTCTCTGATATCAATAAATTAGAGTTGTTATGGAATTAAAATGTGATGAGATATCACTAGTATCAGTTCAATATTCCCAAAACACTATATGATTAATATAAAAATATAACGCCAATATGAAACATACCTATATAGGTAGTTCGAAATGTGAATAACAATGAAATATTTCCAAATTGGTGTCTGGAGTATGAAGATTTCTATTGGAAGATTATTTTGTTTGGGCATTGATTATATGCACATACATGTACGTACTGGGAAGAATTTCACATTTTCGTACATTGATCATGGGTTGCATGAACTGAAATGTGGTTGAATTCTTGAAGAAGACATTCTTCGTCGAATAATGTTAATTATCTTCCAAATCCTAGGCATTTTATACCTTATTCTATGATATTTTTTTATTTAGAGCTGCAATTTTTAAAAAATGTTGAAATTTTACTGGTAATAGTTCAATATTTCCAGAACACTCTGTAATTTAGATGAAAATGCTACGTCAATATAAAACACGACTCTAGGCATTCACAAAAATGCAATAAAAAATACAGGTCCGTATTTGAAAATTGAAAGTTGATGGTGGCCAAATTTATACGACACCCTGTATATAATTTCTATTCAGATATTTAGATAGCCTACAAAAAGTGGCAATGGCAAAGTGATAATTGTTTTGAAAACAACTCATTAAATAAAAAGATATAGGCAAAAAAAGGATTTCGAAATTTTCGATTTTTCCTATATAACTCCAGAACTAAAGGAGCTAGATTAGATTTTTTGTATTCATATATCTGACCTCTGAAATATGCTACTTTGCCCCCATTTAACCATCGCTCTATCTCTTACCGTTATCGAAATCCCCATGCATATACTCGAATTTGAATAGCCCTATAATGGTTTATTATACACTGCATGACGTCACACTCGAAACGTATGTCCAAACTTGAGACTATCATTCACAATTCACATTGTTAGGATAGTATTGTTATTAGATTTTTAGGTTTTATGTAACTAAGATAACTTTTAGGCAAATTATTAAACTAATATTTAATATAATGCCCAACTTATTGAATATTTACTCTAATAAATTATCTATTTCATTTTTATCAGAGTGAAAGAAAGAAATGGAATCGATGTCAAGTGAAATAGTTGACGTTCACGTGAGTATGCAGTTTTCAGTGAACACAGAAAATGTTATCTCAACGCTTTTGATAACTATTTTTGTCCACGACTGTACTATAAATCATTCATTATACGTGTGCTTCCTGAAGTATAATTATACCTATTATTCACTACTATTGAATAATGGTTTATTATACACTGCATGACGTCACACTCAAAACGTATGTCCAAACTTGAGACTATCATTCACATCGTTAGGATAGTATTGTTATTAGATTTTTAGGTTTTATGTAACTAAGATAACTTCTAGGCAAAGTATTAAACTGATATTTAATATAATGCCCAATTTATTGAATATTCACTCTAATAAATTATCTATTTCATTTTTATCAGAGTGAAAGAAAGGAATGGAATCGATGTCAAGTGAAATAGTTGACGTTTACGTGAGTATGCAGTTTTCAGTGAACACAGAAAATGTTATGTCAACGCTTTTGATAACTATTTTTATTGTTGAAAATGCAGATTATTACTAATTTTTCCGAGGAAGTCGTGGACAAAGTATAGTATTCTACTCGCACAAAATTACAATTTTTCACTCGGGTGAATTGCGACACGAGCTGCAAGCGAGTGTCGCAACTTTCACCCTCGTGAAAAATAGCAATCATTTTGTGCTCGTTGAATAATATACTATTATTGTTGAAAATGCAGATTATTAAAAATTTTTTCGAGGAAGTCGTGGACAAAGTATAGTATTCTACTCGCACAAAATTACAATTTTTCACTCGGGTGAATCACCCTCGTGAAAAATAGCAATCATTTTGTGCTCGTTGAATAATATACTATTGTTTCGCCTCGTGTCAAAATGTGAATATTTTCCGGTGCACACGAATTGCGGTCGATTTTGCGAGAGTGACTGAATTGCGGCCAAAATTTTTGTGCCTACCTGAGGAGTCCTAATCTTCAACCGAACTGCGGTTAGAAACAAACTTATTTAGGGGCAAGAGGGTAAATTGAAAGTAAAAATGTAAATTCTAATTTTTATAAAGATATATATAATATACAAAACATATAGAAATTATGCAATACACAGACGTACATCTACATGCATATACATCATAAAACTAATTCACTAAACTTATAACTAACACATTTTACAAAATTATACCTACTAATATCTTTTTTATTGTACTGACATATTTTGTTGTTAATAAACTCTTGTTTATCTAATACATTTTTTCGCAAAAATCTCGTTTTATTATCAATAACAGAATTTATTTTAATGTAAGTATCTGTTTGAATGCGTTTTAACGTTTCTATAAAAAGATTAATGTTGGGGTGCGGAGAGCGGCAGGTTCTGCTAAATTTTGAATTTTTGTCAACAACATCGTTAGGCCAATTATTACCATATTTCTGGTTAAGCGCCTAATACATGATATGTATAGAGATTTAAGATAAAAAGATTAACCATCCAAGACCCCCCGGGACGTAGGGCTTGACCGCAATTCAGTCGTCGAAAACAACCACCTAAGTACCCTTTTACCTGCTTCAAATTTTGACCGCAATTCGTGTGTCTCCATATTTTCATATTGACGATGTTTTGACGTTTGTCAAAAAAAATTAATAATTTTTATTCGTTATATAATTGTAACGAATACCACTCGAGCAATCGAAAATAATCGATTATACTGACATCGTCACTTGACGTATTTTCTTAAAACACCACTCGAGCTGCGCTCTCGTGTTTCGCAAAATACGTCTCGTGGCTCTTGTGATATAACTGATTATTTGTTTGTATTGTTTTTCTTTCGTTTATCCAAGATTTAGTGAAATTTTAATATAAATACCAGATTTATTTGTTTTGATTTGTATTTATTCGTTAATCATTCTTTGATTATCATTGAAATAGTTTTGGCAATTATAATTTCTGATTACTGTAACACATTTTGATAAATGTATACGTGTTAAATTTAGATAGGTGAATGATTTATTTCTTAATTTATTTCATAAATTAATGAAGAAATTTGTTGATATTATGAAAAAAACTTCAATTTTCTCTCAATTAACCATATATTTGATATTTTCATCCTTGAAACTGTTTTCAAATATACCTAATCTACGACGTTGATTTCAAATAAATATCAACTTAAGTGAGATTGCTTTAATGGTTTGTAAACAAATATATATTTACGCCTCGTCTATTTTGTCGCAGAGTATAATTACCTGACTGTGTGTTTGTAAAATTTTAAGATTGCTGAGTAGATATGGAATGATAAATAGTTGATATAGTTTCCGCAGTAGTTCAAGCGAAAATTGTATTTTACCAAATGCTCAAACATCGGCTGTTACTCTTTTAGCAGGTTTTTTGAAAGTTTTTCGTTTCATGACCTTTTATGAATCTTGGCACCAAAACTGAATACGTTTTGAAAACCTGCTTTTCTAATGAAGCTCGCTGCTATATAGTTTTTTTTGATTAATTTCTTGATTGTTATATCTAATAAATTAATGCAGCTATCTTTTTCCATTTCCAAAGTGAATGCAATGTTACGATGTATTCAATTAATTAATTTTTTGAAGGAGTCGAGCGGTCTGAGGATCCCCATAAAACAGTAAATTATATCATCAACATAATCTATACCAATAAAGAAATCGTTGACTTAAACCATGGTTATGGATAACACGTTTTAAATTATTCATTATTTTTTCTGCCAACAATGTATTTAGTGGATAACCCATAATTATCCCATGTGTAGTGCTAAAAATCTGATCATTAAAACTAAAGCAATTTTATTCGACTTATTAATACTAATGATATAAAAATATCTGATGTTACAAATGGAGCAACTATGTTGTTATTGATAGATATTTCTATTAGTTGTAATGGACCTTTTGGTGGTATACTTGGAAGAAAGTTAACAACATCCCAAAACATCAGTTTTGAATTTAGAGGCAATATTATATCTTCGATTTCAATTTTATATATATATATATATATATATATATATATATATATATATATATATATATATATATATATATATATATATAAATGAAAGGCGTTCGATCTTATGTGCCCAGATATTGCTCAGAATAAGTTTTAGAATCTGAGCTTGCGAGGTGTTTTCTATGATTGCTTGAAATCTTACTCGGAGGGTAGAAATGTGAGTGTACAGGTTGAAGTCTGTGCCTGGGGAATGCATGATTGCATTAGGTATTCCACAGGAGTCGATCCTGGGACCGTTGTTGTTCATGTTTTTCAGGAACGACTTGCTGAAACATTTTAAGGAAGGCGATGTTTTTATGTATGTGGATGATACTTCATTAGTGGTCTCTGGATCGACATCTGTGGAAATCGAGGTAAAAATAATTGAAGTGTATGGTAGGATGGAATCGTGGTGTAAGTTAAAGCGATTAATTATTCATGCGAGCAAAACGGTGCAAATACAGTTGCATAATGGTAGGCTATCAGGTGTTGAATATTGTTGACAAGGAGACCCGATATTTGGGTTGTTTTTTGACTCTGAATTGAAGTAGGAAACTCATACAAATCATGTTTTCAAATGACTGCGTAGTGAATATTTTGCTCTTTTATAGCTGAGGCCCAGTATGGCACTTACTGGGCCATAGGTGTGCATCTTGTAATTGCTCATAGGCAGCTCACTTTTCAAAAGTTATTATGGCATATATCGACAGGTTGGAGGAGAGTATTCATTGCACAGGAGAGAATAATTCGATTCTTGTTTGGCCTTCATACTGAGTTATGTAGGAAGTATTTCACTGGCCATTTCACTCTACCCTCGATAATTGTCCTCAAAGCGGCACGTTAAACAGAATTTCAACTATATTGAGAGATTCGGTCCTTCGTATAGTACAAGAAATGAAAGGAAATATCTCTTTCCTAAGCACAAGAGTACGTTATATGAAAAGATTTCCAAATATGTGTCCGCTACTGTTCATAATAAATCATTTCAGTAGCATGAGCAGAATTAAAAAGTTCAAAAACAGGCTGAAGCGTTTTCTATTACGTCATGCATTTTACTGATTTGAAGAGGTTTGGTCCACATAATTATATGCTGGTGTTTGTAACTGACTTATACTTAAGTTGTAGATATATTTTAATGCTTTTATTTATGTGTGTATTTAGATTGTATTTATGTTATTATGATGTGTTCTTTCTTTTTGTAGCCAACGTATGAATAAAATTATATATATATATATATATATATATATATATATATATATATATTTTATATATATATATATATATATATATATATATATATATATATATATATATATATATATATATATATATATATATATATATATATATATATATATATATATATATATATATATATATATATATATATATATATCAATATATATATTTTATCTACTTTATACTGTATCTTGTAATGAATCGCGTGAATGAAAACTTTATACCATACAAAAGGCAAAGTTGGATATAATCATCATTAAATATATAGAGCATGCAATATTTTCAATATGTATGTTATTCTTTTATAGGGCGTTCGTGAATAGATATAACAGATAATGAATGTAAATAGGATACCTTATCATGACAGTGAGAACCTACCTACTTAATATTGTATTTCGCATACGTGGAACTTTTTGTGATGCCCGTAATTTTTTTCTATTTAAAAAGGGGAAGGTGAAGCAAGTAGGCGACTTATGGACATTTAAAACATCCATATCTTAGACGGGATTCTAACCCATTACCTTCTTCGAATCCAATTGATAATATATTTATATATATATATATATATATATATATATATATATATATATATATATATATATATATATATATATATATATATACAGCGATATTCAAATTCGAGTTTTTGCATGGGCATTTCGATAACGGTAAGAGATAGAGGGATGGTTAAATGGGGGCAAAGTAGCTTCTTTAGTTCTGTAGATTATCCAAATATTTGATTAAAAATTATATACAGGGTATCGTATAATTTGGGCCACCGTCAATTTCAAATTTTCAAATACGGAACTGTATTTTTATTGCATTTTTTTGAACGCCAAGTGTTATGTTTCATATTTTCGTAGTAGTTTCATCTGAATTACAGAGTGTTTTGGAAATATTGAACTATAACCATTTAAATTTCAAAAAAATTTTAAATTTCAGCTGTAATTGAAAATATCATAGAATAAGGTATAGAATGACTAGTGTTAGTTCAATATTTCCAAAACACTTTATGATTTAGATAAAAATAAAACGCCAATATGAAATATGACTTTGGCATTTGAAAAAAATGCAATAAAAAATACCGTATTTGAAAATGAAAAGTTGAGGGTGGCCCAATGTGTGCTATACACTGTATATACATTTTATTCATATTTAGAAAGGCTACAGAAAGTTGCTATGGAAAAGTGGCAAACTTTGAAAAAAATCTTCGTAACATGAAAAGATATATGTATAGGCAAAAGAAGAATTTCGAAATTTTGATTTTTCCTGTATAACTCCAGAACTAAAGAAGCTAGGTCAGATTTTTCAAATTCATATAATTCTCTGAAATATGCTACTTTGCCCCCATTCAACCAACCCTTTATCTCTTACCGTTATCGAAATCCCCATGCACAGACTCGAATTTGAATAGCCCTGTATATATATATATATATATATATATATATATATATATATATATATATATATATATATATATATATATATATATATGAAAGTTTAATAAAGTTTAATGGAACTCAGCAAGGGCATCAAAAGTCGAATCTTTTTAGCTATACCAATATATTTCGACAGTACATTGCTGTCTTCCTCAGGGTCTAAAAACAAAATACAAAAACTATGCAACGAAGCACACTTTCAGATTTCAAATCACTTACAGCTATTGATCAGTAAGTAAACTAAGCATAAAAAACATTAAGAGTATAAATTATTTAACATAAGGCTGCAACGCCTACAACAAAACTTGGAAAAATATATGTCACGAGAGTTCCCATTAAACTTTATTAAACTTATTTAAATTATTCGGCAATTAATATTTTATTTATTTATATATATATATATATATATATATATATATATATATATATATATATATATATATATATATATATATGTATATATATATATATATATATATATATATATATATATATATATATATATATATATATATATATATATATATATATATATATATATATATATATACGTGATACTGTCGTATCTTATAAATTTGAATCATTTGGAGAACCGCCTGGATGAAAACTTTATACCATAATACCATCAGCGAAAGTTAAATATATAGAGCATGCAATATTTTTTTAATATGTTCTTTTTTAGGGTGTTCGTGGAGAGATAAAACAGATAATGGATCTAATGACGGTATCTTATCATAACAGCGAATACTTAATATTGTATTTCGCATACCTGTAACTTTTTGTGTGCCTTGTAATAATCTTCATTACAATATTATAGTGCTGAGTAAACACTGAACTTTTGAACAGGTACATGGTTTTCTCAAAGTAGTTGATGGGCCCTGATACCACTTTTCATACCCAATAGCTTTTATGTGAAGTCATTATTGATTGTACCAATCGAATAACTTGTTTAACATTGACTTCTTTTATTATGATATTGATATACCTATCCTCAAAAGCAGGCTATGATCATTCCCTAGAATAAAGTAGGTACCAACTGATACAATGAGTAATGATGAATCGAACATAAGTAATTAATAATAAATAATTTATAACATTACGAGCCTTATAAAGAATCGAATACTTCTCTGTCTAGTCCTTGCTATCCAAATTTACATAAGTGAAATATCATTTCGAATAATATCCAATGAATTTTCGTGTTCCTACTCGTTTATTTATTTGTTTTTTTGTACCGGTTAGTGATATTTTGACCTTCCATCTTTATTATTATAATAAGTCTAAATTTATATATATATACATATATATATATATATATATATATATATATATATATATATATATATATATATATATATATATATAAAAATATAAATTAAGACTTAGTAAAAAAATAAAGATGGAAGGTCAAAATATCACTACCCGGTACAAAAAAACAAATAAATAAACGAGTAGGAACATGAAAATTCATGAACGGAAACAATATTCTCATTCAGGCCATGTTCATTGTAACATATTTTCTGATAATATTATATAATATTATATATATATATATATATATATATATATATATATATATATATATATATATATATATATATATATATATATATATATATATATATATATATATATATATATATATATATATATATATATAGTATAAATCTATCTACATAATTACAAAAATTCTTTGTAATTACCTATGCATAAAAATAAGTATATTTCGGATAGTTGTGATGGCATAGTTATTCTTTAATGCTATAATATGTTTTCACGCTATATTATATTATCAGAAAATATGTTACAATGAACATGGCCTGAATGAGAATATTGTTTCCGTTCTACTAAATTTTGAATAAACTTTGCCCCCCTAAAAATATCCCTTTTTTAAATCTTCTTATTTTCTTCATTTAGTAACTCCCAAACGTTTGTAATTCATTTCACTATGTGTAATACATAATATATATCGAAAGAAACTTCGTTCCCTTCAGTGTCTCACGACACATCTCGTATTTTTATCAATAAATAAATTCATACTTTATGAACAAGCAGAACAAGAGTAGAACGATTAAAACAGACATGACGATATTACAACTTCTCATTTCAACTTTTGTTGATGTTATAGCAATTTTATATCTAATATCAAATGGACTATGATCCATTATTGCTTTCAAGTAGGCTCATGCTAGCAACACGCGAAAGGAATACCGATGCAATATCGTCATCAACATATGAATTCATTTATGAATAAAATCTAATCTTTCTGGGCGCCAGCCTGTCCCGGTGATAATATCAAACAAACCCGTTGCACTATTTGATCGTTGTTATCGATACACCCTCGATTTGCAAATTTGATCAGTGCGATAGTTATCTACCTGATGATTACGATTGTTTCGTTATCAAGGAAGTAATAACATTTAGGCAATATAAAGCTGATTATTTTAAATGACTTAAACATAAAACACTATAATTCACGAAAATCACTAAAAAACATTTCCATTTTTAGCATGGAAAACTGAATAGTTATTTATATACCAAGTGCGTTATATAGATCCTAACGCCCGGAGGGAAACATTCGGACCGAGGCTTTTGGTGGCCCGATAATATATATATATATATATATATATATATATATATATAATTATATTTTTCAACACGAAGAAACTATTTTTAAAAATAACGATTTTATTCAGAACGATGTTTACAGGTTGAGAGTTCAAATCAAACTTACAGTTCTATTATTCTAATTGTGCTCTCTAGCTAAAAAGGATGAATAAGCATTTCATATATATTATGCGCAGCGTCTACAACTACAATTCAGCATTTTAAAAGGGAGATACAGGCTGTCTCTCATATAACTCTTCCCCTCTTTGAGAAAGTTCGTTATTCCTCTTAATGAGGTGACGAATCTTAGTATAAAGTTTATATAAAAAGAAAAATACAATAACAATGACAATAAAAACACAAAAAATGGTAACTATGCTAAGAGTTGTGGGATGTGGAGCCCACTGGTAAATGTCCTCTAATTTTGGGACTTCTTCTTCTTTAGTCATTGATATGTCGGTAGTATAAGTCCAATTCGTTTCCAACGGGATGAGGTCGACTTGGGCGTATTTATGAAGAACCTCTAATGGGTATATCTTCTTGAAACCATTAGATACTTCCATCTTCGATTTGAAATAGGTCCTTTTGAGGGTAGATTGGTATATGGCTACATTGATCCATAAGTGTAGCTAGTACATGTGCAAGGCATTCTGGTGGTTTGGTCATGTAATCTTGTTTTCCAATGTAGAAGTTTTCTACTTGTTGGGCTACCTCGGTACTCCATATAATTTTCTTGTTGAGTGTTAATCCATAGGATTGAAGGTGGGGTACACTGGTATTTTGGAAAGGTAAGTTGTATACTTTGTACAGGTCATATTCAATTTTTGAAAAATAGGAATAGTGATACTGAAAAGAATGTTAAAATCTTTGATAAATACTCTAACGGTGCATGCTGCATAATAATCGCTGAAATGCGTAACAGGCAGCAGTTTTATTTTCAGAACTTCGTTTATCGTTAAACGTTGATAGCGGCAGAATATTCTCGTGTAATAAATGAATAGCACTTCCTATTTAATTTACCTAATAGAATAGATATCTCGTGTGAATAGAGAGTTATTGAATTCATTCTCAAAGCCACATTTTGGGAGTCTCTTAATTGATTAGTTTTCTTTATTAAGAAATTGATAGTGTCGACATATTTTGACTGTGTATCTGAAATTATTTCGGCGAGCGTTATTAGAAAGAGAATACGTACAGTGGTCATCTGAAAATACGAAAACCAATTAGTGTTTTCTTTGTTTAATTTTATTTTTATGATAAATGTGTTGATTCCGAGGATTCTTTTTATATTTAATTTCATAATTGAACTCTTCTGGTTTAAATTTCCATCGCATCAGACGCGAGTTTGGCTCTTTTAACGAATTTAGCCAAATTAATGGTTTATGGTCTGTATACATAATAAATTTCGTTCCGTACAAATACGGTCGAAAATGCTTAGTAGCCCAAACAATCGAAAATAATTCTTTGTCGATCGTCGAGTATTTAATTTCTTGATCAGTTAACGTTCTACTGGCGTATGCTATCGGTAAATCATTAGGAACATTGCCTTGCGATAAAATCGCTCCTAAAGCATAATTTGAGGCGTCAGTCGTTAAATTGAATGTTTTTGAAAAGTCAGGATAGTTTAGAATTGGATGATTAATTAGTAGGTTTTTTGAGGTCAGGAATGCTTCTTTGTCTGTCAGGTCGATTTTCGAGTCTTTCTTCAAGTACTTAGTCATTGGTTTAGTGACTTTAGCAAATTTCGGGATAAATTTACGATAGTAGCTTAGCATACCTAAATAAGATTTAATTTCTTTAAATGATCTAGGTAAGGGAAATCTTTCAATGGCTTCTATTTTCTTGGGATTGGGTCTGATAATGCCTTTTTCTAATAATTCCGCGATTTGTTTCTGAATTTCCGCACGGTGTTTTTCGGGGTATCTATATATTTTTGCATGAACAGGAAATTCATCTTTAGTTCTGATATGATGCTTGATTTTTGAAGTGAAATTCAAGGATTGTCCCGCTAATTGCAGGGCGTTTTCAGTATTATTGAAAATTTTAATTAATTGATTCTGAATTTTCATAGGTGAATGTGATAAATCTATAGGGTAAGATAATTTTCTAGGAATCACTTTTTGAAAATATATGGGCATTCTACAATTTTCACCTATTAATAAATTATTCTGTAAGTCAATAGTAAAATTATTTTTTCTTAAAAATTCAAAGCCTACAATACCATCATACTGAGTATGGAATTTGTAAATTACGAATGGAAATTCTTTTTTCAAACCAAAGGAGTCCACGGGAAATAAAACTTTTTCATGACTCTTATCGTGTCCGTGAGGGGTAATTAAATCAGTGTCTTCTGGATAAATGAGATGAGGTATGCTGTTATAAGCAACCTTAGGATCTATTAAGCAGACAGTACATCCGCTATCTAAGAGTAATTTGCATTTCGGATATTCGATTGCGATGTAAGGCAAGCAATTTTTTTCGATTTTGTCATTTATAGAATTTATGTCAATTGAGTTTCCGAGACCGTTATCTGAAATTTTTTCACAATCTTCTTCATTGGCATCAAAATTTTCGTCTGAAGGACAGTTGTCAAATTCGTGATTTTCATCTACATTTTCTACGCTATTTTCCGCGTCGAGATTTGTAAGTTCTTCGGATATGAAATTATTCGGTGTTTGAATCATATTTTGAAAATGATTATAGCGTTGATTTTGATATTGATTACGCGGTATTTGCGAACTACCTGTCATTTGACGTTTTTGCGCTGTTGGGTTTACAGAAACAGTCGACATAGGAGTCGGTCTATTATACGCCACATAATTATTATTTGGTCGAAACACGTTTGTTTTAGGTATTTCCTTGTTATTTCTTCCGAAAACCTGACTATTCGTCGGATATTGTCTTTGCGGTAGTACTGTTCTTTGTTGTAAATGAATAGGTTGAGAAGGAAACGTTTTCGTAGGTGCAATCACTGGTTGTTTCCATGTTCTCATCAAATCTAGTTGTGATTTTTGAGACATATAATTCTCTATAGTCTGTACTGTTAAGTCAAATGTAATATGCGGTGTAGTCAATAGAGCAGTTTGTAGATCTATTGAGACATTACTTATAAGAACATTTTTTGCTAAGTCTGAAACTAGTTGTTTATGTAATAATTTCAGAGCTTGGTCTAAAGTAGGTTCTGCGTCAATTCGATAATTAATTCGGATTTTATAATTTTTAACTAACTCAATGAAATCTAGGACGTCTTCATTGGGTTTCTTGCGCAGAAATTGAAGCTGATTTTTAAGTACATCGAGATTGACATGATCACCAAATTTATTCAATAAAAATGTTTTTATACCGATCCAATTATTTGGTACATTAGATGATCGAAACTCGGCATTTGCTTTTTCAATTAATTTGCTTTTAATGACAGCCAAACAATATGTTTTCACTATCTGGTCTTCGTTAGAAAATTGCGTAAGATATTCTTCGCACGAATTCAAGAATGAATTCAACTCGGCTTGTGTTCCTGAGAATTTTGGCAATAGAGATCCAAACTCACGAGCTATCATTAAGCCGTTACCTTCAGCCATTTTAACTTTGGACAATTTAGTTTTTTTCTTTCTTGAATCTAAATTCAATCTATTCAACGAGTCTGCCAAAGAATCAATGATGAAAGTCAATTTAAAATAATTAAAATTTAAAACAAATTCTTAATTTACTAATGACCTGCTACAACTATGTGTTATAGGGAGTCTGTAGGTTTTGGGCTGAAAACCATGGGAAAAACAGGAAGTTGATTAACTACTGCAACTTACGTTCTGATCGTTATTCCAAAGTGGAGTCCTCGGCGCTACCCTTAACTATGCACTCTGTTGATTTCTTCAATGGTCAGTTGAACTCGGGACCGGTACTGCCTAATTTCGCCGTCACTGTGAGATAACAACTGAGCTTATGTGTTCTAAAATTCGGATTGATCTTAAGAATTAATATTCACTTAATGCACTTCTTTTCACGAAGGATTAATGAAGCAATCCCATCCTCGTCGCCAATTATATTTTTCAACACGAAGAAACTATTTTTAAAAATAACGATTTTATTCAGAACGATGTTTACAGGTTGAGAGTTCAAATCAAACTTACAGTTCTATTATTCTAATTGTGCTCTCTAGCTAAAAAGGATGAATAAGCATTTCATATATATTATGCGCAGCGTCTACAACTACAATTCAGCATTTTAAAAGGGAGATACAGGCTGTCTCTCATATAACTATATATATATATATATATATATATATATATATATATATATTCATCCCTCGGGCCATATATATATATATATATATATATATATATATATATATATATATATATATATATATATTAGTTGTATCAAGTGCGTTATATAGATCCTAACGCCCGGAGCGTAACATCCGGCCCGAGGGCCTTTGGCCCGAAGGATGAATGTTGCCTGATGGGCGTTAGGATCTAGTAACGCACGTGGTGCATACAAGATTTTATTTTTCACAAAAAAATTATTTTATTATAATGAAAAATCGATTTTAAAATCGGTTCATTGCTCCTATACTTTCCATTTTCCTTCTCATAGTAGGCATGTCATTTGTTGATATTTCGACATTTGTGAATATTTTTGTCATCGTATTTAGTGAAAGTCTTTGCTGCTTTCTCTGTGTAGTCTTATAGAAATAATGGAAATGAAAATGAATTTACCCAAGAATATCATAGAAAATGCGGCCAAAGCTGCGAATAATTCATTGCCGGAGAAATCAAGAGTCGTATACGACAAGGATTATGAAGTATTTAATCAATGAAAGTTGCTTCATTTCTCCTCGTACAATTAGCCGGCGTTATAATCCATAATGCCCGCTTATTACGCCCTAGGGCATAATGAGTGTGTTTATAGCAGTGATGGGGAAACTACGGCCCGCGGGCCAAGTCCGGCCCGCGGAAAGGTTTAATCCGGCCCGTTTAAGAGTGCTGTCGTGAGAATGTTTGAACGCGTTCTTACGTCGTAATGTAACGACCCGCATAAAAACTACCTGCGGCGATTTTATCACGAAAAATATAAAAGTTGACCATGGTCAATTTAATATATTACATAAGGTAAACAAGGAAATTTCCTCAATAATTTGAAAAAATATCAAACAATTTCCCAAGGGAGCTGGTTATATGTATTCCGAGCTGCGAATTCTATATCCACAATCCAACGGTGCATTATAGAAAACATCATAATTCCCGTTGGATTGTGAATGTAGAATTCGCAGCTCGGAATACATATAACCAGCTCCCTTGGGAAGTTGTTTGATATTTTTTTTAATTATTGAGGAAATTTCCTTGTTTACCTTATGTTATATATTAAATTGCATGGTCAACTTTTATATATTTCGTGATAAGATAGCCGATTGTTGATAGTTTGAAAATTATTGCTGTTTTCATGTATTTTCTAAAAATCTTAGTAGATAATTAACAGCTAGGATATCATTATTTAATTGCTCGCTATTTGTGGCGAGTGTGGCTCTGAGCATATTTTTGATATTAGTAAAGAGAAACCCTACTACTTTTTGTGATCATTTTTGTGGTTTTTTTTTAGTCTTATTTTATCCCATAAAATACATACTATTGCAGTGTATCGAAGGAAAGCAGTCAGGTGCGGGAGAGGTTTTTTTTATCCGTTTTAGATCTCCTAGACCAGAATTCTCGAAAAGTTTTTCATGTCTTACATATATGTTGGCATCTTTAGCGGCTCACATCGACTCAGATGAGCTGAAATTAGGTACCTGATATTTTTTTAAAATCAATAGGCAGATTGCCTAAATGGCGGCCTTGACCTGTGTCATCAGCCAACAATTTTTTTCATATTTTTAATTTTTTTCGTTGCAGAACAAAAGTATCAACATTTAGGTAAATTTCTGCAACCGCATACTGGCATCTCCAGCGGATCGTACCACACCTAATGAGCCGAAATTTTGTATTTGAAATGTTTTCCGAAGCAGAACTAAACTATTAAAATTTGGTAAAATTTTTACAACGGCCGCTATTTTGCGTAGTTTAAGTCCAGATAAATTCCCAAATCTAATTACTCATGCAATGAAGATAATGACAATGTTCGGCTTATCTTATATATGCGAACAAATCTTTTCAACAATGAAGCTTAGGAAAACTTCTTTAAGAAACAGAATTACAGATGAGCACCTTTCATCAGTTTTAAGAATTTCTGCTTCGCAAATGGAACCGGACTATGATGAAATTTGATGAAACAGTCTCAATTTCATTTTTCTCATGCACCATCAACCAGTAACGACACCAGAAAATAAAGTGATAATACTTCACATCAAGAACTACACTAAATTCATTTTATATTTTGTGCTTATAATTTTCTTACCTTTTGCTTTTTTACGATTAAAATAATAAGTGTATGTAATAATATATGTATATGTTTATAGAACACATAAATTTTTTAACGATTAAGCATTGTTCTTTGGCCCGCTACGATTGTCTAGTTATTACAAATGGCCGGTCTTAAAAAAAGTTTCTCCACCACTGGTTTATAGCAACCGTATCCAAGGTGAAATAAACAAATTATATACAAGTGAAAAATAAAAATTAATTCGTCATATTATTGTTCTGAAAATTAATATCTTGAATTGACAATTTGTTGTACCTATATTCTGTATATTAGGTAGATACAAATCGAACTAGGACAGTAGGTACCTATCATTTATTTATTTATTTATTTACTTATTTGGAAACGGAATACAGACAGGTATGACACCCATAATAGCATTCACAGAATGAAAAAGAAAAGAAAATGCATCATCTTGCATATAGAACTAAACCTATGTCAATACAATAACAAATAATACTAATAATTAATACAATAATGAGTAATAAGTTCTTCAACGATACTCTAAACTAGTTGAAATAATTTTCCCAATCCAGATTACTCTGGGGACAAACAGATTCAATGATTAATAAATAAGTACCTATAAGGCCAAAATAAACAACAAACATAACATACTACAAAACTAAAGAAGTTGGCGGAATGTATTCTTAAGAGTTCGTTTCAAGGAAGGTAAGGAAATGTCAAATAAATCGACGTCGCACGAGCGTAACCACTCATTACTGACTGACATTAATCTACAATAAATGGGATTTCACGAGTGGTTATCATTTTTTTCTCCGATCGTGGGAAAAGTGGCAATATTTTGACCTGTTTTCTATGCGCAAAGCTCAAAATTCCAGAATAGTGGTCAGTTGCTAAGCAATTAGAAAATAACAGTGCGGTAATATTCTTACCGCACTGCTGTAGCGTGCGGTAATGTAACAAATGGATTATTACATTAAAATGAAACAAAGTATGGTTTCAATTTTTATAATTGTTGTTGATATTTACATTTTTTGTATCCTGTAGCTTGACGTTTTAAAACTGCTCTCAGTTTTTGGTACTGGGCAATATTAATATTATTTTTAACAGACAAAGTTGATCGAAGCATGGAATAATGTGCCCACAACGTCGAAGATTTCATTGTTTTAGCCAATTCAGCAACATACGCCATCAGTACATTCTCAGAAAAGGATAAACTGTTGTTTTTTCTACAAAAATTCATGAAGCGTTGGTACGCAAATTCATACTTCTCTCTGGATTTCGTCGGAAGTAAATTAAGTGATGCCACGTTCGCGGCTTCTACTAGTTCAGGAGCCGTGCAAGACAACAAATAATCACTATCAGTGTTCATGTTTACTAATTCTTTTTTAATTCCTTATAAAATACAACGAATCAAACAAAACCGGCTTTAAAATTATTGTACTTTTGTCATAACAGAGTAATTTCCATGTTTACCACTTCTATATTTCAATATGAACATAGAGAAACCTATGTAAACTTACTTGATTACAAATTGGATGAAATATTTTTTAATTATTTTTTTAAATGTGAATCAACGATTGGAGAAAAAATAGTATGTATAATTCGTGGGAAAAGCATATTCCCAAACTCCTGTGTTACCAGACGAGGAGCGTAGCGACGAGTCTGGTAACATCACAGTCGTTTGGGAATATTATGCTTTTCCCACTAATTATACAATATACTATTATTTATTTCATAGGGGAGTACCTACACTGCACCGCGACCTTAAAGTCTACTGTGCCTCCCATCAAAGCTGTTCTCAATACTGCGCCATCTACAGTTCGCCTTTTAGTTTCAGAGTACTAATGAACTTCAATGTCTGGGAATTTTTCACGGAGGTGACGTCCTCACTACTACATGTTCATTATCCAAAGCACTGTTTCCGTTGTCTCGCAATAGCAAGGCATTCTGTAACTAGGTGAACAGGACTTTCCTCCTCCTCCCCACATAATCTACACTCGTCAGTTTCTGATAAACCTATTCTCATCAGATGCTTCCTTATGCGATAGTATCCTAGTCCAAGATCTCAGAGCCGCCAGACGTTACTTATTTTCTCAGCAATAATATGTGTGGGATGAAATAGTGTTCGTACGTACTTTCAGTGTATGGATACCTGCTATCTTGTGCCGACGGCCAATTTCCAGGTACCAGGTGCTAAAGATGCAAAAAAAAACTCAACTCACTTTTCTTATTTTCTCAGTCTTAATTTTTATATATGATATTCAGGGAACTATTGCAATATCTTCTTCAAGCAGCCAGACAGCCAAACATTATGCCGGACAAAAATAAAGTGTTCCTATGAGTATTAGCGCAATGTCATGATTCACCCATTTAAGCGCGATAGTGATTATATCTATGCGTATACTCAAACATAGAGCGTGCTAAAGTAGACAGTAAGTACATAATTTCTTCTTCTTCTTCTCTATTCCATCTTCCATCTCTTGACAAATAGAGTCCCTGTGTTTCAGAGTCTGCAATCATGGACTCAACCCTTGGCTATGTGCCCAAACACCAAAGCTTTTATATTCAGATTTTCCCGACTTGGTTCCTGGGGGTGTAGGAGTCTAGTATGTCCACTATACCAAATCAAGTTGAATTTTTATATTATTCTCTGTGTGTTTTAGTTTTTTATTATTATTTTTTTAATATTACTATTATTTTTGAAATCCCCTGCACTTGGAGTAACAAGGATATAGGAGGGAATATAGGTTACCCCATTCTAGGTTCAGTAAGAACAGAAGGGAGAAAGACGAGCATAGATAATCGCTATCGCTCTTAAATAAGCGAGTCATAACATTGTGCTCATACTCATAAGGACACTTAATTTCTGTCGGGCATGATGTTTGGCCCATACGATCGATCTGGCTGCTTGCATAAGGTATTGCAATAGTTCCCTAAGTATCATATACAGAAATCAAGATTGAGAAACATGAGTTGGGTTTTTTCCACCTTTAGCACCTGATACCTGGAAATTGGCCGCCAGCACAAGGTAACAGGTATGCACACACTGAAAGTACACTACTTCATCCCACAAATATTATTGCTGAGAAAATGAGTATCATCTGGCAGCTCTGGGATCTTGCTCTATCTGTTTTCCTGTTCATATAATTGAATATTTTTGTTTTTACCTAGCTATATCCGTCTGGCTGCTTGCAGAGGGTAGTGATATAGTTCCCTGAGTATCATATATAAAAATCAAGACTGAGAAAATGAGAAAAGTTTTTAATAAGTGACTGAACACTATGCCTGAAACAATATTACATGAAACAAACGCAATGAAAATTTATACAAGCAGTTCTAAACATGATAAAAACTACTAAATCTGGGTAATTTCCTCTAATTGCTAACGTACGTAAAGACATGAAAAAAAACACGTACGTTAACAATATTCCTCTATTCATTTCCTAGAAACTAACACTTCACTGCACTGAAAAGTTTACAAACATGCATTTCTTGGTATAGACCTATATACAATATTTATTTATTCGAAATGATTCATCTCGTATTTTTAGAATTTAAATTTTCGAATAATAAAATAGACAGAGGCGTATTACGAACGTTTTTAGTAAGTGGAACGTAATATGAAACGAATAACTCAGGAAGATATGTTCAGATGAAGTATAATATTCTAGGTTCACAAAGGGAAAATTTTCACAATATTTGTGTTGGTATGAGAAGGTTCGTTTGTTTTAAAAGTATCTGTGAAATGTGAATTGTGGCTATTACCCCCTGTAGCCATTTTGGGTGAGTTGCTTAGAAGTAAAAAGTAGTTCTATGACGGCGCTGCTGTCTTCACACACTTTAGTATAGCTATGGTTTGATAAAATCATTTGTAGACTAACGGCTATGTTATCTAAAATTCGGAGGATGAAACGTTAGATTTGGCACAGTTATAGTTTATAGTCAGAGGTAGTGCAGAAACCTAAAATTTGTATTTAATATATTTTTTCTACTCCTTATTCGGTAAGTACTCCATTATCAAACTGATTTGGGGGAGGTAAGTACATTTTACTTCCCTAGGGAGGTAAGTAAATACTTACCTCCCTCTGGGAAATAATAATTTATCTACATCCATTATGACAATTTTTAAATTGACACTGACAGAACTTTTGTTTGATTGGGAATCTCATAAAAACCATTTCATAACCAGTTGTGTCAAGGGACACTAGGCTTTTGTAGATCTGTCATACATACAGGTTATTTCAATTGAATTACTCAAATTATAGAATAAAAAAATTATTTTTTTTTTAATTCAAGAGAAGTGGAGTAGAAAAAATATAATACAAAACTCGGGAGGCAGTATTCTTGACCAGTCTCGGACTATTTTGCCAGCCCTCGCTAACGCTCGGGCGCAAACTACGTCCTCGACTGGTAAGTATCACTTGCCTCCCTTGTAGTGTAAATAACTATTATCCCATTTTGACGTTTAAAGACGACAATATTCAACCCATGGCAACAAGGGTAAGTTGACGTTTATCCACTGAGTGAATGGAAATTTTTTTAATTCACTAGTGGAATAAAATGTTCACCACTCACTCTCTGGAAATTATTCTTTCCACACACAATGCACCTAAAACTCATTTTAAAGTAAGTTTATTATAATTTTATCAAAAATTCTACATTAACAGTCATGTCTAGGTATCATTAAAGTAAAAATTACAATTATTAAGATTTTGAAAATGAAACTGAAAACCTGCACCTCCTTAAAAGGAAACACGCTCAGTCGTTATAGCACATGTGTTAGTGGACTTCTCAGGCCCTGCTGGAATATCCATTTCTGCATCAGAAACTCCGGTTTTTGTGACCCCACCAAGTATTTGTTCGGAAATATTTATTTTGTTTTGTAGTGAATCCTCAATATATCCTTTTGCAACAGAACTTGAGCGCCATCCACCATGTCTCTTCAAAACTGTCAAATCTGCCCCAGAATTTGCGAGTAGGGTTGCAGAAGAACGCCTGAAACTGTGTCCTGTATATTGTTTAGCATCAGAAAGGCCTAAATACTTTGCAATAGTAGCGGGCATTCTCGAAAATGTATTCACACCTACAGGCTGGACAGTACATTTTTATAATTTAGAAATAGTCGCTTGTGATCAACTTTGCTTGACCTCAAGTTCCTATACTTGCGGAATATATCGAGTGGAGCAACCTTATTTCTACCATTGACCACAGTGAACACTCTTTTCTTATACGTTTTCGTATCTGGAATCTGAATAACCAATACACTGCCCCGATCTTCCACGTCATCTACGGTCATAGTCACCAGCTCGCCGATTCTACACCCTCCAGCAACACCCATAATAAAAACTACCTTTATCAATAAATATTGCTCATCAGGTGCGGCATCCAAAAAGTATTCTAACTCCTCTCTTGTAAATCCCTTCGACTTCTCTGCTACGTATCCCCTGGAATGTTACTTCAAAAAGGTGGTGACTTGGTAAAATCTGCCGATGTCTATTTATTCTTTTTGAGCCAACATTTTTTTAAGTTGCGAATAGTAAGAACATAAAGACGACGACTTAAATTTCTTGGATCGTTCAGAAATATACGCCAAAATGATTTTTTCGTTGACACCTTTGGCTTTCTTATTATTTCTCCAGGTACAAAATGCCGTATATTCCTTCGTACAATATTTTTGATTTCAATGGGATTACTGCTTTTGCTGCCCCATTTGCTTCTTCTGTAATGCACTCAGGAACTACAACCTCGTCGTCACCGCTCAACATTTTTTCGAAACAAAAATTCTTTTACGGTTCTATAATTTTCATTGACACTTGCAAACAATTAATTACATAGTGCCCTAGTAACCATCGATCGAAGGGAAATCTATTATGAATTTGAATTATACCTATATTTCCTCTAAAAAGTATTCATTATTTGAATTTTCATCAAAATGGGATAAAATTTTGTATACAGCACGTGAGTTAAAAATATTTATTCACTCGAAGAAAATAACCCACTCGCCCTACGGGCTTGTGGGTTAAACTTTCTGCTCATGAATAAACATTCATTTAACTCACTTGTTGTATAAATAACTATTAAAAATACATAGAATTTTATATTATTATTTGTATACGTTTGCAGCTGACGTAATAGAACAAAATTTGATACTAAACATATACTTAATTCGGGAATTCGATTATGTGGAACAAGCTGGTGGCCGAAGGCCCCCTTTTCATTTAATTATAGAGAAGGAATAGGCATCGAAAATCGTGCCGCGCTGGGCTGATTTGGACGTCCGAAAGCGGGCTTCATCTTAATTAACAGTTTCGAACCGCCAAACGGTTCGCCAGAAACGAGCGTAGTAATTTGTCGTTCTAATATTTGTCTCAGAGCCGCGTGCGGCGAAACTCTCATAAAAAAACGACAGTGGAGGGCCATCTTCGTGGAAGTAATAATATATGGAGTTATTATAGAGATATTCTTTGAAATAGAACTTCAATAACATTCAAACTTAAAAATTTCGTGGGTTACGTTCGAATTTCGCTAACCGGGCGATTAGTAGTGATATGTCTATTTGCAGTTTCACTACCGTATAAAATATATAATTATTTATATATTATTCATTCAATAGTTATCTATTTGATGAAATACATTCAATGTTCTTCATTAGGTATCAATTCAATATTTTTACATTGTTTAGTTCTTATATTTTTTGCTTTGTCGATAAATTACATAATTTTAAAGACAATAAAGCATATTTTGATTTGATCTGATTGCTATGAAGTATCAATTAATAATGGCTGACTTTGATGTAGTTGTGTATTTTAATGTATTTAGTCTTAACAGTATTGATTTTCGAAATCGTAAAAAAAATTATTTCACATACCAACTTCTTCAGGTAAGCGGTGGGGATGATGTTGATTGTGAGATAATACGCAAGCCTCAGTTTCATCAAATGGAATTAGTGGTCTTCTTATTTTTGACACTGCACCTTTGGACACATAGTTCACCTCACTATTTCGGCTATATTTTTCCAAACTGCCCGAAGAACCGTACACTTTTTCAACATTTTCAGAATTATCGTTTAGTTCCATATTTTGTATATTTAAAGAATGGGAACTGATGCTTTTTTTCGAACAAATTGATTTTTCGTTCATTTTCTCTGAGCCTAATTTCGTCTTCTCGAAACTATCCGAGTGAAAATTATTCGTAAACGGTTTTTGATGGTCATAGGACGTGGAAGGAAAAACTTCAGTTCCATTTCTTTGATCACATGCACTTGAGTGAATATGCCGTTTTTTGAATTCATTTGACGCTATATCTGAAGATGCTAAGTTTTCCTCAGAATAAGTGCTATTTAATATTTTATTAACTTGTCGACTTTCCGGATGTCCACCATTTTTTACGTAGTTTTCTATGGGATCTTCCGAATTCCATTCACGTTTTTGTTTCACCGAAATGGTGTTTGTGGGTTCTAAAGATAAATTTCTTTCCAATACTTTTTTCAAAGAAATGTTAATGCTGTTATCTGCATTATTCGCAGTAGCTTCATTAAGTAAATGTGCACTTCTTGAGAATGATTGACACTTGCAATTAAATTCCTTTCCATTAAATTTTGCTTTGCGATTGGTTCTCTGGATTGACTCCCAGGAATTCCAAAATACGTTCACTTTCTTGGAGCACGTTGTATCAGCACTCATACTTGACGATCTGGGTTTATTCTCCCAACGTTTCGTATCGTCGGTCTTCTTCAGGACATAAGTGCCTTCTTCGCTTGAAGACGATTGTAGACAATTACCTGCATATCTCACACATGGTTTGAAAACTGACGCCCCCATCATGTTTCCGCGAACACTGTAATAGTTACATTAAACGGAATCCGCCCACAAGGTTATGTAAGTCGAATACACGGTAGTATGACGATGGAAATAATTAAGTTTTCATTTGATAATTAATACGGGGAAATTATTTATTTTATCGGCAGCTATTTTCCTCTATGTTATCGTAGTTTCCTAATACCAATTTTAAATGTTAGGAGAATTCAGCAGTTTTGTGTGGACTTTAGATAAAGCATTTTCCGCACTTAAAATGGTCTTTGAATTCAGATTGAATGAAGTACCTTGAAATTGTATCTTTCCATTCCAATTGTTTGTGTTGGTACTGCTGAAAGTTCATAGGAATTTTTGCTAATAATCAGATTTTAATTCATGTTATTGCACATATATATATATATATATATATATATATATATATATATATATATATATATATATATAATATATATATATATATATATATATATATATATATATATATATATATATATAAATATATATATTTTTTTGTTTTTTAATAGAAATAACAGGCCATTTGTGTTAGAAAACGGACTTTATCAAAATTTTGAAGGATAAAAATTAATTTTGCGTTTATGAATTTTGAAAGACATAAATTTTGGTGACAAAACGTTAATTGTTCAATAAAGTCGACTTTTTAACTCAAATGGCATGTTATTGCTAAGAAAAGACAATTAAATAACAAAGCAACACATCAAGGATAATTCAAATAAATATATATATATATATATATATATATATATATATATATATATATATATATATATATATATATATATATATATATATATATATATAGACAGGGTGTTTTCTAATTGAATGTCAGTATTTGGGGAGAAGAAACTTTGCATTATTTCAACATAAAAAGTTCTTTATTTTTGAGAAATTGGTTTTTTCTTTTTTGCGTATAACTTCTAAACTACATTATATATATTTTTAAATCTTTGTGGGTATAAGAAAGGTAAAAAAACACATCTTTCGAGAAGAAAATTAATTTTTGGTAACGTATTCATGAATATAAATATATATTATGTATTGTAAAACATCAGTAAGCTAAAATGAGCAAAGTATATAGGTAAATAGTCTAAGTAACAGCGCCGTAAATTTTACAATACTACGAAAATCTTATATTTTAAATCGAGAAATATAGATCATTTCACCCAATTTTTTGATTCATCACTGATTAATACCCCAATAACAACTCACAAGAAAATTAATTACTTCGATAAACAGGAATAATTCACTAACATCTTAAATATAGTTGTAGATAAATTCATATATATAAAATTATATTTTAATTGAAATATTTCTCTGAGAAGTTTCTCTTAACAACTTCAGAACTCGCAAAATATGTGCATTCTTCTCAATTTTCTTCATGCTATATTTTACGTGTGAAATCAACAAATTTGACAGTAACTCATACTGTCCATATGTGAAATATCGCACTGTTTGAACTACAAAACAAAAAAACTCACCGATTATATTGAACAGCTTTGACTTAAATTTTAAAACGTGATGATAGTACCACATCAATTTAAAAATGATGGATTTCTTGAAGTGCTTTATGCTATTTCGATAAATCTATATCATATCTATCGCAGTTGATACCTTGGAATAAATTTATGTTCATCATTACAAATTTTCATATAAATTAAAATACTTTTGATATCAGTTTGAATTAAATGTATTTTGAAGCACTTTAAATGAAGTAACCGACAGATTATCTTTCAGATTTTATAAAATAATTGCAATTAAATTTGTTAACTTCAGTTCCTGTTTGAACGACTATATTTGAATTGATGAGGCCGGTGCCTTTTTAAAATCCACAAAAATATTATTAGAAAAACACAGTTTGTAGGTAACTCTAATCGAATCTGTACACAATGCTTCAAGTTCATCCTTTCCAACATAAAAGTGAAGCTTATGGTCCATGTACTTCTGAGGATTCCTATGTCACAGTTAAGCTTCAATAAAGAATTGAGTATCATGAAGAAGATTGCTGTCAATCATGTATAAAATCCACAATTAATTTTAATTTAGCAGTAAAATAAGTTTTTCAGTTTCCAAAGATGTTGACAATAAATTCAACAGTCTAACTAATTATTATCATAATCTAGTGAAAAACTGACTATTAATTCTGTCACATTATAAATGAATATCTCTTACCTCACGAACAACTCTTTTGACCCAGTAAATAGAGAACAATTAATAAATAAAGAACGGATAAATTCTTAAAATGCAGTGTCTATAAATTGTCATGTGGTGATTGTAACAAAATATATATCTTTAGGGTTCCACAAAAAAAATTTGGGTTCCGCGTCACCAACGCCTAAACGCAAATACATTTTCAGAATTAGATCCAGAACTTTGGAATATGTTCAAAACCCATTTGTGCATTTTTTCCGAATTTTTTTTGAAAATATTTTCCGACTTTACTGGGTAGTAATGAAGATTATTTGTGGGTGCAGAATCCTTTCAATTCGATTAAAAAACTAGAAGAGTTGCTGCCAATTGATTACAAATAGCTGCTAGAACTAATTTATAGTATCCTTACATCATATTTATGCAAATCCGGATTTTCTACGTATGTGAGTACGAAAAAATAAGTAGAGAAATAGATTGGATGTTGCACCAGATATGAAAATTTAGTTGTCTGATTTTCAACTAGATTTTCAAAGAATAATACAGTGCAAAAATCAACAACATGGTGTCAATTTCTTTTTACAATCGATAGAATCCTGACGTATGTGTGGGACACAAGAATGTGTAATAAAGCATAATAAAGTTTAATTATATACATATATAAATATATATATATATATATATATATATATATATATATATATATATATATATATATATATATATATATATATTATATGTATACATATAATATATACGTATATACGTACGTACAAAACCATAGTTTTGTCCAGTCTGCTAAAATGTTTGGCAAGATGTGTGAGCAGGAGGAATATTTAGCTCTGGTGGCAGTGGCGTGTACAAAGAAAAAGGAAAATGAAAATCGTCGCCGAATGTGGTCTACAGGTTGGTTTCTAAAACGATAAAATTTTTCATACATTCACCTATTACAAAAATAGAGGACTCTCGTAATTACGTAAGGATGGACGAAGAAACGTATTCGTAACTATTGGACATGGTTTATTCCATCAATAAAACGTCAAAACATAATAATGAAATTGGCAATAACTGCAGAAAATACTTCAAGAAATTACCAAAATTTAATATTCACTACTTTAATATCTCCGAAAGCCTCACCATACCACTTCTCTCCGAGATAAAAACTTTATCATTTTATCTCCGAAACCCCCCACGAAGACTATTGATTTTAGCGATACCTAACTGTACTTTATGTAGCATTTGGTTGAATGATTTGCAGCTTCTCTATCAATATTTTGTAAGTTAATTTTTTTAAATTTCGGTCTTAATAGTGCTTTGATTTTGTCTGCCACAAGCAGGGTAGGTCCCTGTACAACTCCACAAATTCTCGTAGAAATTCCCGGGACATTGTTCTGCAGTCAGACATAATGATGAAACTATCTGCAAACATTTTTAATAAATATTATACAAATTGACGAAATATTTAACTTATTATTTTAAATACCTACTGCAGTAACAAATTATTTCATAAACTTAACCGCCGCTACTGCTTCAACAACGCACACTCCACGGTAATTTACATCCACATTGAGGTTATTGGTTGAGAGTTCTTGGATGCACGTTGATGTATTAAAACATCGACGCCCGTGTGTAGGGGCCTATAGATTCATTCCAATCTACTTCATTTTGAAAAAAAGTAACAAAAAGTAACTCGAGAAACAACAACTAGCGCAATCTGAATTTCGCAAATATGTGTTTCAGAGGAATTAACGAAGAAAATATTATCGTTATCCGCATTGTTTTCGATCCAGTATCAACCGCGACGTTTAAACGATAACATTTCGTAAGAGTCATTATTTAATAAGCAATCATCATCATTCAATAGATTGAGTTAATGACTGTGCAGTTTCAGCGAATTGTGGGCGCCATTCCATTTTTGCGATAGGCGGTTTTGGCGCCTGGAATACGTAGGTGGCAGAATTGCATTCTGCGTCATACTTTCGTGTAGTCTACGTCTTACTGCGTTCTGCTTGTCTTGCCCCGTTATGGGTGTTACCTGAAGCGAATTACAGGTTTACAATTGAGAGTAGAATTGATTGCGTGCAACAATAACCAAATTTAGGCGCGAAGTTGCTCATTTCCATAATATACGTTTCATTTCTTCATACACCGCGAGCTATACACTGTGTTACCAACAACTCGGACAAAAGTATTCACATTGTATTGTACCTATTAAACTGTACCTTTCAGATCGTAAAGATAGATGAAAAAAACTCTATCGCAGCGAGCTGCATTAGAAAAGCATGTTTTCATAACGTATCCATTTAAAAAAATCTATTCATTCAACTATAATTTTTGTTCCAAATCCGAAAAAACAATTGCTCCCTCTAATGTGTGAACAATATTTATTTCCTCCCTAGGGGGTCAACCCCTCAACCAATTCGTACCAAAACCAATTCCATCCAATATATCATTCGAAACTACCTACTCACAAACTTTCAATCCTATTGCTACAAAATTACGCCCTTTATCATGTAAACAAGATTTATTTCTTCCCCCAGGGGGTCAACCACCAACCAATTCGAACTAAAACCAATCCCATTCAAGATATCTTTTGAAAATACCTACTAACAAAATTTTAACCCTATTACTCCGAAATTGCGACCTTTATCGTGTGAATAAGATTTATTTCTTCCCCCGGGAAGTCAAACCCTAACCAATTCGAACCAAAACCAATACTATTCAAGATATCATACAAAACTACCTAGATACAAACTTTCAACCCTATTACTACAAAATTGCGCCTTCTGTCGTGTAAACAAGATTTATTTGCCCCCCAGGGGGTCAACCCCCCAACCAATTCGATCCAAAACCAATCCCGTCTAAGAAATCATACGAAAATACTTATTTACAAACTTTCAACACTATTGTTTCAAAATTGTGCCCTTTATCGTGTAAACAACGCTAAAATACATAAGCACATAATACATGCATTCATTTTATATATATATATATATATATATATATATATATATATATATATATATATATATATATATATATATATATATATATATATATATATATATATATATGAAATTGAGTTTTTGGTGCCAAGCATCATAAAAAGTCGAAACGAAAAACTATCTTGGTTCTAGGTCCAACTTTGCTAATCGCACTCATTTTAATAAGCAGGTTTTCAATGTGAAAACCTGCTAATAACTACCAACAAAATAAAAATGGGCAGGGGAGTTACACAATAGACGTATAGGTCTCACGTAGGCGTCGTTCGATACATCCTGAGCAACAGTAGTTTACCTATAAACCTAAGGAAAAATTCATGCATATTACCAGTGGGTACATACGGCCTAGAAACAATGAGACTGAGAACAACACAAAGAGCCAGGGAACGCACAATGCTAGGAATTTCGTTAAAAGAGAGAATAAGAAACGAGGGAATTCGAAAAAGATCAAAACTCACAGACGGGGCAGAACGAATAGTACGAATGAAATGAAGCTGGGTAGGACATGTCGCAAGACAAAGCAACGGAAGAATGACAACTAGAATCACCCTCTGGCTGACAAGAGACACTAAAAAGAGCATAGGCCAACCACAAAGAAGATGGCTAAACGATATTGAGTTAACTGTTGGCAGAGACTGGTATCACGAAGCGCAAAATCTCCAAATTTGGAAGATGTATATGGAGGTATTTTGGGCGACAGAAATGGTATAAAATGTCACATCGTCAAAACTATCCAGAGGCACGTAGTTACACCAAGGCAACTACACTAGAGCGTACGCAACTATGTCAAGAGGTGTGTGTGTAACTTGAACCATAGCTTTATGGTTGTCTATAAATTCGTGATTTATAACAGAGAACGTTGAAACACTTTTTAATCCATCATTAATAACTAGAGCATGTTTAGTTGTACAAAATGAAAACAGCTAAGAAGAGAAAAGAAACTTTGAATGAGAAACCTTTATTTCGTACTTAAAATATCTCCCGATGTAAATATTTCTTTGATCAAAGTTTACTTAGAATACTAGAACGTTCGAATTAATTACGTCGTCAATGTGTTGTTATAAAATCATTGGAAGAGAGATCGATCCCTGCGGTACACCTGCGTTCATAAAGAAACTGCAGGTGAAAGCCTACACCAACTTTTATATCGATCAACTGTGAATAATGGAACTTGTTCAAGGGATCATAGAGTAAAAACTCAATCAATACTGACGGCTACTAAACATGATAACATTTATCGTGTTATCCAATACTTTTGATATGAAGTATGGCAATTACCAAGTCAAGCATGAATCTAGGTTGTTTTTTCTTGGCTTAAGATGGCTCTTTGGCCAACTGTACCATTCAGATGAGAAATTTGGGAATTGGCAAGACACATTCAATACAAAATTCTCTATAATTGCTACAAATTATCAAATATGAAAGTACTGCTCTTCTATTGAAGAGTTAAATTGGCTCGACTAATAACTCCTTCTCAATTCGTTTAATTCCAATCAAATAATCAAATATCTAAACTAGCGCTAATTATGGAAAGTCCTAACTTTCTCATTCATTGTAGACATCTACATCTACATATATTTGTTATCGGATAGTTATCACCTGAAGAAGATTAAGCTCAAAACAAATCATTGTTTCAGATATATCGCGAAAATCTTACCAGTTTATGAATAACTTGCCTTGTGATGTTTCAGTTCAAATAGGTAAATTTATCCTCATGTATTCTACATTCTTGAATTATCTAAGGTGTAAAAAATCGATCGCTAGTCCACATTTTGAAATCAAGAACGGAAATTACTTCATACGTATGTGTAGGTACGCTGTACTCACCCACTTTGTTATTATACATCTGACGCAATTCTAACTGAGCAATTAAAGTGAAATCATTCGTAATTGTGTGCAATTACTTTGCTTCATTATTTTCGTTGAAAGAATATATTATTTCAATTTTTAATACCTATATATAACGCGTGAACCTCTAAGACCTTAAATTCAAAAATACGAAAATTGTTTGAGATGTGATTTTTGAAATCTGCATTGTACATGTACATGTTCATTTTCAACACAAATATATCAATATAACTAATGATACTTTTCAAAATTCTCGCTATTTTTTCATTCGAATATAATGCATAATTTTATTGATTAATTTTTGCTTATCAAAAACTTCTTTAAATAATCATTGTGCATGAAAATTTGAGTATAATTATCTACTGAATTATTATTTAAATATTATGATTTATAAGTCTATTAAACATCTGGAAAATTTTAATGTGCGAAACCTTTGACTTTTTAGCTCAGCATTTCGACAAAAATACCTCTACTTTCAAACTAGTGATTTCGATGAAATTTTCTAGGATAAATCTTCTGTCACGCGTTAACTGAAAAAAAAGGAAAAAGAAAACACACTTGTTTCATTCCTTCCTGAAGCATCAGCCAGATCAGAGGATACACTTGTATATACAAGTGATTTATGGAACATAGGAAGTGTGGGTAGGGTTCAGAGGATTAATACTGGCCCAGCATTCGCCTTGTAAGTTTGCAAGCAGTGACTTACATTACCATGAGGAAACCTCTGAAAGAAACTCATGGCAGACCAGTCGGCCCCGGGGTTTGAACCCGAGACCTCCCAAATACTAGCCAGCGTATCTAACATACTCGACTAACTAGCTTGGTACGCATTCAAATAAAAATACCGAAATATATATATAAATTTTCTTCTGTAGATATGGCAACAATGTACGTTGCTTCGATAGACCGTAGTTAACATCTGCGCTAAGGCTGCAGTCGCAACTTTGGCACTGAAGATGCTTATCGGGCATGGAACGAAACGTATGAAAGGAAAGCAGTTTCATTTTACTACGGTGTACTATTCTCACAAAATGGATCGCATTATTCAACTTTGACTGATTCTAGAAGCCTTCATAACAATCTGGAAAATCCATCGAACATATAAAAATTTCTCAAATTTTCAGAGATAAATTGAGCTTTTTTTACAGTTCATCAACTCAAATTGAATCATTATATGGAATTTCTTTCGTTTTTCGGCAGTTTCTATAGATCTGATTGATAAATCCAAATTTTGTTCTCCAAAAAGTAACTAGAGTTCAAAAAGTTAATACAGAAAAGTTTGTTATAATATTGTACAATTTCGCCTATTTTTCAATTTGAAAATACCTTTTCTTTGAAATATATAATTTGAATGAGGATGAGTTTTTTCTTCACTTTAATATAGTACGAAAAAATAACTGTTTGTAACTTCTTAACTATCATCAGGGTTAAATAACCAAAGTATGGTCATGAATTTTAATATTGAATATTATTATAGAAATTATCATGGTATGGAATAAATGAAAGTTTTCTTACCTAGTTTTTCACACCATCCCATTACGGGTAAATTAGCTCGAGGAGGTGTCATTTTTCTGGAAAAAATAAATAATGATGATCAGTTAACTTGTCCCAAATATGTTGAATAGAAATTTTGTTAGAAATTATTAATGAAATTTGAGTAAGCCTTTCCAGGTTTACTTTTCATGCGAAAATGTTTAGGATTCAACAAAAAAACTAGTGAACAGAGAGCTCCATAATCATTAAGGTCATATTTTTCAAGTGAATTGCATCGCGTGGAGGTGCGGATTGACTTATATTTTGCAAAATCACGCTTAAATAGCAAACCGAGGCAAGTAGAAATAATTTCTTCTAATAAAAAAAACTTCACGAAGTGCATCGTGGTTGTGGAAAAAGTTTAAAACTAACAAAGGAACGTACCTCCCAATCAACCCAATCCACGTACCAAATATCAACTATAAATTGTAAAAGAAAAATTGCGAAGTGCATCGCTTTCTGATGGCGAAACAGATCGAGATGCAATTTGAACGGAATATTCTAAATGCAGAGCGGTTGAGAAAAAAATTGAAACCTACGAAGGATCATATTTCAACAAAAACTCAATATACGTACCAAACTTCAACCCTCTAAGTCAGGGATCCCCAACCTTTTTTCACGTAAGAGCACATTCTAGCATTCCGGTTAGGAGGCGGGCACCATTTAAAATTCAATTGTTCAAGGTAAATTTATAGCTGGGGATTTTTAATAAACCACAGAATGTACAAACAAATATTTAATTCCAAAAAAAAACATTGTTGTTTATATTTCATGTAATAGTGCCTTGAAAAGGCGGTGTTGCTTGAGGGCTGCTCGAATAAATTTGACAATTTGTTAACTATTTTCATGACGTGCCCAAAGGGTAGTATTCTATCACACAAAACTTCCTACGACATGAAGTTTGAAAATGATTTATCTTTCTTGCATAGAGCAATAAATACTTTGATATTAATTGATATCAATTGAGTTTGCATATGTTCTAAATATGTTATAGTTATCCCTGTTGTTCGTTCTTTCATGGGTAATATTTTCAGTAGATCTTCTTTGATAGTAAAGCCTCTAAATATTATTCTCACCATGACTGCTAACTGTGCTATGCCTGTTATGACTGTAGACTCCTCAAGTTGTAATGAGAGCCATTCACATACTTCCAAATCACTCTCCAACTGAGCTGGCACTCTTTTTGAAATACCGTGTATTCTTCTTGTGATGGCTGACAACTGGAGGTCTTTCATTGCTAACAAAATCTCACGTTTGTTGCCAAATTCCTCAAATGAACAATCGGCGTCAGTCAAAAATTCTTTTTTTTCAACAACTCACTATCCTGTAAAGGATTTTTATTCTTTGCACCGGGTTGGAAGAGCGCTTTAGTCGAGAAGCAGGCGATGACTGTTAGTTGAGACCACTGCACTATTCGTTCTAAGTTTTATACCGCACAGGTTATCAGTTCTAGTCTACAGAATAGACCAAGGCTGCCCAACCTTTTTAACAGTCGGGCAAAAAGGACGATTCAAAAATCACAGGCGGGCCGCCACTGACCACTGACAGTTCAATTAAAATAATAACATAAACAGCATATTCTGCTATTTAAAGAAATACAATTAACAAAATTTAAAATCAAACTTTAAAATTGGCACAATCAATGTGATTTCTGAATTTTTTTTGTTTCAATAATTTTCCTATATTAGGCGTCAAATCAGATGTTGACAGACACAACAAAAAATTTATTTTTTATATAAGTAATTCGGAATGCAAACATATGTTGAAACTACTTAGAAATTGAAAGGCCAGGTTAGTTATTGCAGGAAAATTTTCTTTTGGTACCAGTTTCCAGAAATCTACAAATTCTTCTGAAGAAGTTTCTGACTTTGACAATATTTTTTCTAAAAGGAGTTTTTTATAGAATAATTTTGACGATTTGTGAGTTCCAACTGAATATTAGCAGGATGACTTATTATTTCAGTCAAACTGTTGGTAAAAGGATTCACAAAAAATTGTCAATTTGTTTTTATACTTGGAACTCCTGGAAGCTGCTCTGAAACAACATTAATAAGCATCTAATTTTAGATTCCTACTTAGTACAATGGATAGTGTCGATATTGAGCTTCTCTTTAATTCCTTTGAGTGTAGGAAAGTGGACAATATTTTCATTGGCTTAATTCATTGAAAACAGATTTAATTCAGCTTTGAATCCTCTTATCAAAGTAAGCATAGTCAGAAGCGCGGTCGGAAGTGAACAACTTTTTCCTTGTAATTTGAGATTTAAAATATTGAGGTAATTGATAAATAACAGTAGATGCAAAATCACTCAACCAGGATTCTTTTTTCAGTAAATCAGTTTCCAAATGAAACACCCTTTCTTCTTCTAAAATTCCAACACCTGCTCTCTCAAGGTGAAGAAATTTTTTAACATGATTCTCTTTGAAAACCATCTCACAACGCAGTACAGTTGTAACTCTACATATTCGCTGATATATTCTTCGAATAAAACCCTGAATTGACTTATGTGAATAGTCCATAATATCATCCAACTGCATGTACTTTAGGCAGGCAATTTTTAAACTTGCTCACGCGGGCGGCGGGACCTTCAAAATTAGTTCGCGGGCCACATCGTGACCCGCGGGCCTGAGGTTGGGCAGCCTTGGAATAGACCATGAGTGGCGGGCACACCTAAAATAGTAGGCGCAATGACGCCCGCGGGCACAGGGTTGGGGACCACTGCTCTAAGTCAATCTGCAGAAGCTGTGGAATTTGGCAATTTTTCAAAAACCACGAAAAAACAAGAAATATCTATATAAGAATGGAAGCGGCTGGAAATATTCAACCAAATTTTGATTGTTTCTTACTGCCTCGAAACCCACTTCAGATACCAAATTTCAGCTCATTTGGTGTGATGCGAACCGGTGGAGATTTGTATAAAAATTAGAAATATGTATTTATAAATGGCGGCGGTTGCAGTAATTTACCCAAATTTACCTCAAATCCGTTTTTCAACGAAAACAATCCCAGTTACCAAATTTCAGCTCATTTGACCGGATGGGAGCCGCTGGAGATGCCAATACGTACAGAGAAAAAAAATCTGCTTCCTTCGATACACTGCAATACTATGTATTTTCTGGGAAAGTACGACTCAAAATTCTGCAGGTTTATGATGTGGGAAGAAAATTTGCTTGTTTGTCAGCAAAAATCATAGATTATTGGACACATTTATTAGAGTATTAATCTTTTTCATTATATTTGTTATGGCTGGTATCGTGTTGATTTTCTGAAACGTGCTTCCGAGGCCGGTTGACTAGGCACCACTGTAATTGCGCCGCTCTTATTTCACAATATAAACACACAATAAGAGTCAATACTGGCGAACCCATTGTTAGAGAGAACAATAGCAGTGTAGTAAAATTTTGTGTAAACTGAACTGGAGACGAAATTAAAACTTAATTGAAAAGTCCATTCACTTCGAGCTTTGATTTTTCTTGGAATTCTTGTGGGAGGGAAGTATGTGTGGCAGGTTTATCGCCCGCCCTTTCGGTGTTTGCGTTTCACGCTATTTTTGCCGTGGAAAATATTATGACAGCGGGAAGAATAACGTAGTTCTCTAAAGGAGCAGACAGGAGTATAGCTTTCTCGAACCAAAAATAGATTTCCATACTAAAATTTCGAATCTTCGTGAACATTAAGTAGCATTTTCAGATATTTGTGGAAAGTTACAGTGAAAAGCTGTAATTATTTCGAAAATACCTGAAATTTGGTGTCTGGGGTTTTTCTTGGGACAAAAAAAACTTTCAGAATTTGGGTAATTTCCGTGGAAATTTTGGCTTCTACAAACTTTGGGATGGTAATAGCAGAAAGGTGCATTACTGGTGCAAAACAGTGGAGAAAGATGTTCAAATTAATAAATAATTCAGCGTTGTTGGCCTTTTGTGCACCCTCAAATCCTGTCCAAATTGAGTTAGGGTGTTGACAATTTGAACGTCCATTGAACTGGTGTTGGGGAAGTATTTTTTTGGCAGTATGATTTCTAGCTACTGCCATTTTGATGTAGATATTATCGTTTTTTCGTTGTTTTGGAGGCTTTGCGCACCTCCTCAGCTTCTGCAGATTGTGTTAGAGGGTTGAAATTTGTTACGAGGATTCAATTGGAATTAAGGTAAATTCTTTGTGGGTTTAAATTCTTCTCTTTAACCTACCGTCAATGTAATGTAGAGATTTCTTGTTTTTTTTTCGTTATGTTTGAGATGTTGTGCGCTTCCCAGCTTCTGCAAATTGAGTTAGAAGGTTGAAATTGTTACATGGTTTCAATTGAAACTAAGGCAAAATTCTTTGTGGGTTTCAGTTCTTTTCTTTAACCACCGTCAATTAAATGTAGAGATTTCTAGTTTTTTTCGTGGGTTTTGAGGTGTAGCACTTTCAGATATTTGTAGAAAGTAACAGTGAAAAGCTGTAATTATTTCGAAAATACCTGAAATTTGGTGTCTGGGGTTTTTCTTGGGACAAAAAAAACTTTCAGAATTTGGGTAATTTCCGTGGAAATTTTGGCTTCTACAAACTTTGAGATGGTAATAGCAGAAAGGTGCATTACTGGTGCAAAACAGTGGCGAAAGATGTGCAAATTAATAAATAATTCAGCGTTGTTGGCCTTTTGTGCACCCCCAAATCCTGTCCAAATTGAGTTAGGGTGTTGACAATTTGAACGTCCATTGAACTGGTGTTGGGGAAGTACCTTTTTTGGCAGTATGATTTCTAGCTACTGCCATTTTGATGTAGATATTATGTTTTTTCGTTGTTTTGGAGGCTTTGCGCACCTCCTTAGCTTCTGCAGATTGTGTAAGAGGATTGAAATTTGTTACGAGGATTCAAATGGAATTAAGGTAAATTCTTTGTGGGTTTGAATTCTTCTCTTTAACCAACAACACCGAGAATACAAGGACTGAGGACTCTGACGTCAGAGTGGCGTGACGTAAGCACAGCGAGGTATAAGCGAATTCGGCTTCACCGCTTAACCCTACCTTTTCAGTGTTTGTTTACTTCCTCAAAAGAGCAACGTGGGTGTTTCTCCCTTTTTTTGTTTGTGATTTTTTGTAACAGGATTAATTATTGGTGTGCTATTTTTGTGTAGTGGTGGTGGTGTGTTACCGAAACGAAATATTTGAAATGCCATATAGTTGCTGTGTACCGGGATGCCGCGGTAACTATAAAAATGGACCAAAAGTACACCTTTTATGTTTTCCAACGGATGAAGTGATGTCTGCTAAATGGGTGGCAGCTATTCACCGGGAAAATTTTTCTCCATCGAAGTTCTCTAGGGTCTGTGAATTACATTTTGCCAAGGAAAATATAATCACTTATTCTACTGCAACGGATTCCAGAACCGGCGAGTATATAACTGTTAGTTTAATATTCCTAGACTAAAACACGATGCTGTGCCCACCAAACTCCCAACTTGTACTTCTTATTTATCAAAAACAATTAAATTTCGCCTTAGTCGTGATGAAAAACTACGCGAATTAGAAAATAAAAGTTTTGCGAATACAATTAGAAATAGTAATATCGAATTTGAAGCTTGTGAAAAAAGATCTTCATATTATGATTTTGAACAGTTTCTTAATGTTTTAAACTCATTTCAACTGCCTAAAGGCTGGTTCAAAATAAATGATACTAGTAAAGTCACATTATTCAGATTGAAATATTCTCCCGGGCCTGTAATGATGTGTTCATTGTTCAATGATGAGTTCATTGTCGAAGATAATTTCAACCTTATTAAAAGTTTCAGTCGCGGAAAACTGCTTTATCCCAAAGACGTTATCGTACGAATAGTTTTATATGCATACTTATATAATATTTAACAAAATTTTAGATGATTTCGAGGAAACTTTTTTAACAGTTCATAATAAACGGGCATTTCTTACTCAATATATTCTGAAATTTCTCTCAGAAAACGACCCTCTACATAATGATAGTAAATGTAATATTTATACAATTCATGAGATTGCAAAAATTGTGATTACCTGTACAGTAAATACACTCGTTAAAAATTACTGTGGAAAATTAAACGACCGATTGGCGTCATGCAAAATTCGCAAATTGAATACTTTGATTGCATAAGTTTTGATAGTAATGGTATTTGCTTTGAAATTTAGTTTTTCCATAATAAAATCGAATAGGGTAAAAAAAAGGGCTCAGTTGACGACTGGTACCCTCTTTAAACCGAAAGCCCTTCAAACATTTCAAAAAACCTATTGCTTTTGCGGTTCGCGTTATCCAACGCACAACGCGAGGACTTCGGGTCTGCCTGCCTGTTGTGACATCACTCGGCAGCCTCGAGTCCTTTAGATCTCGGTGTTGTTGCTTTAACCCACCGTGAATGTAATGTAGAGATTTCTTGTTTTTTTTCGTTATGTTTGAGATGTTGTGCGCTTCCCAGCTTCTGCAAATTGTGTTAGAAGGTTGAAATTGTTACATGGATTCAATTGAAACTAAGGCAAAATTCTTAGTATGTTTCAGTTCTTTTCTTTAACCACCGTCAATTAAATGTAGAGATTTCTACTTTTTTTCGTGGGTTTTGAGGTGTAGCATTTTCAGATATTTGTAGAAAGTAACAGTGAAAATCTGAAATTATTTCGAAACTACCTGAAATTTGGGTACTTTCTGTGGAAATTTGAGCTTCTCCAAACTTTGGGTACGGTAAAAGCAGAAAAGTGCATTACTGGAACCAGTGCAAAACAGTGGCGAAAAATGTGAAAAGTAATTAATTATAAAATCCTCGAAATTCAGTGTTCTAGGTTATTTTTGCACCCCCAAACCCTATCCAAAAAGCTAGAGTGTTGACAATTTGAACGTGGGTTGAACTGATGTTGAGAAAGTACTTTTTTTGGCGGTATAATCTCTAACTGCTGCCATTTTGATGTTTTTCTCACCTCCCTAGCTTCTGCAGATTATGTTAATGGGTTGAAATTTGTTACGAGGATTGAATTGGTATTTAGGTGAATCTCTTTGTGAATTTCAATTATTTTCTTCAACCACCGTCATTTTAATGTAAATACTTCTTGTATTTTTTCGTGGTTTATGAGATGTTGTGCACCTCCCATGTTCTGCAAATTGTGTTAGACGGTTGCAATTTGATACGTAGATTGAATTGAAACTAAGGCAAAATTCTTTGTGGGTTGCAATTCTTTTCTTTAACCACCGACATTTTGGTATATTGATTTCTTGTTTTTTTTTCAGGGTTTTTGAGATGTGTACCTCCCATTCTGCAAACTGTGTTAGAAGGTTGCAATTTGATACGTAGATTGAGTTGGTGTTGAGGCGAAATTCTTCGTGGATTTCAATTCCTTTTTTTCTAGTTTTTTTCGTGGGTTCTGAGGTGTTGTGCACCTCCATAGCGTCTGCAAAATATGTTAGAGGGTTGAAACTTGATAGGTGGATTGAGTTGTGAATAAGGCAAAATTCTTTGTGGGTTTCAATTGTTTTCTTTAGCCACCGTCATTTTAATATAGAGATTTCTTGTTTCCTGTTGAGGGTTTTGAGGTTTTGCGCACCTCCCTTACTTCTACAAATGGTGTTAGAGGGTTGAAATTTTATAAGTGGATTGGGATAAATTTGAGGCAAAATTCTTTGTGAGTTTCAATTCTTCTCCTTAACCACCGTCATTTTAGTATAGACGTTTCATGCTTTTTCGTGGGTTTCAAGGTTTTTTCCACCTCCACAGCACCTCCAAATAGACTGAGGAGGTTAAGAATTTATATGTGAAAAGAATAAACATGAGGGTAAAATACGACCATAGTGATGAAGCTATTTCGCTCATGCAGTTTTTCATTTATGTTTGAGTGAGTTATCAAATGAAGAGTGTAATAGCCCTTTCAGACTAGGATACTGTATCCGAGATACTGTATGCGAGATACAGAATTTAGGCCAGATACAGTCAAGATACTTTTGTTAGAATATAGTTTTGTAAATAAATTTTATCAGTACAATATCAGTGCTGTACGGTGCTTTTTATGAAATGGACATTGAAGAATGTGCTATGCTGTGGTATATTATATTTCTGGGCCCTAACTACAGTGTACCATGTATAATTTATTTCCGTAACTTACAATTTACTTGATAGTTTGCGAACAGTTACAACTAGATAGTAGTGCACTGATTAATACAAATTAAACATCAATTCGCTTATCTAAAGGGTTTTCACTGCAATCCGTAAAAACTTAAAAGCAATATAAATTAACGAATAAACTCATTATTCATCGCTAATAAACAATATTATTGAAATATTTCATTTAATTTTTGTTATCCATCTTGAGATGATTATTGTAAAAATCAGTAAGGTTTCGACAAATAATCGTCTTGTTTCGAGAATTTTTAATAATATAATAATTTGATTCATTTGGCTAATGAATTTATGCATTCCTTTTTGAATGCACTGTATAATTACTTTTATAAATATACCTACCATATTCATTTTGTTGAACAATTGTCATTTCTTCAAAATTTTCACACATCTGTTTGGTAATTTCCACCCAACATTTTTGTTTTATATTTCTGTCGAAATGATTTTCATTACTTGTATCCCATATACAAGAATTCGGTTCTACCAAACTTATAAATTTCTCGTTATCAAAAACTTTATTCTCCATGGTACAGTCGAAAAACCGTTCTATTCCACTTCACTTCTACTAATAAATAATAAAAATATTGTACACCTATGCTATTGTGCTTTTTGAATCGCAAAAGTATGCAAGTCTGAACAGGTCCATAAGCCACAATGATAATTCGGTATACCGGATTCGGATACTGTCGCCGGCGGCTGAATGAGCGAGATTCAGAAATTTAGTATCGCGATACGGTATGCTTTGCTGAATGCAGTGTGAAAACGTACATATAAACGCATGCATTTTCTGTATCTGGAATACGCGTATCTCGGATACAGTATCCAAGTCTGAAAGGGCTCTTAAATATTGAGAGACTGGGCTCATATTGAGTTTTTTTACCCATCAATATGCAGCCTCTTATTCTTGTACGATTCTCAGATCGAGAAAACAAAAATTTATTTAGTAATTGTTCATCTAAAACTCTTAAATAAAGTGACATGAATGTCGTAATGAGGTTTATTACCGCACTAATGCTTTTTTGAATTTATTACCTCTCTGATTTTCGTTTCAGAAATGCCGTCACGTTATTATTTTCCTCATCTAGGAATATGAATTTAATAAAATTTTGAAATTTATCGAATTGTTTGCCTTCTGTAAAAAATGCAGAAAAAACTCAATTGTAAATGCAAGTGGTTGTCATAGATGATAACACGGATATCTCCTGAAGTGTTATCGTCGAGATCATCGTCCTACGACACTGCCTACTCATTGTCGAAGAACAATACGGGGCAAGAGTAACAAAACACGATTTAAACGACATTTGACTCAAAATTGAACAATTCGAACGAATAGCAGATTAGCATATAATACCTGCCTGTCTGCGACGAAAAAACAATGGCCGCTTTTTCTCAAAAGTCGGTAGGTATCGAACTGTTAAGATATAATTGTTCCATTCTGTATGGTACTCTACCATGACGGTTTTAATGACTTGTTAGTTGATTTCACTCGACTGTCCAGTGGCGGGCGTCACTCCTACGCTAAATGAGAACAGTGTCGTCGGATGCGATTATAAGAAGGAAGAACAGGATTGAAACATTTGAGGATTTTAGGTTCTGTTCACAAATGAAACTGTGATAAATGAGTTCAGTAATTTTTGCATTATGTACTGTACATTGTACATGGACTGAACATAAATGATTGTAGGTAATACCAAAGAACCCCGTTTAGTGAAAAGATATTTTTCGTATATATTTTGGTTTATGAATAAATTTATTTCAATTGATTGTATTCAGGTATAGTTTTTTGCGGTAAACAATTCATATGCTATGAACTGAAAATGAAATAAGATCTGAGGAAGAAGTGGTACTTCGAAACCCGATCATATCTTGTATATATTTATATATATATATATATATATATTCTGTAGGTTAAGAGTCACATCAAATACTATTATGTTAAAAATAAGGGTTCATTGACTCAGGGATGGGGTAGTAAAACTCTTTTATTTACGCCAAGCTTTAAATTATTCGCATCACATCGCATTCATTTAAAATAAATGAATGCGAAAGCTTGGCGTAAATAAAAGAGTTTTAATACCCCATCCCTGAGTCAATTAACCCTTATTTTCAACATAGTTATATATATATATATATATATATATATATATATATATATATATATATATATATATATATACATATATATGTATATATATATATATATATATATATATATATATATATATATATATATATATATTTATTATATATATATATATATATTCACATATATATATATATATATATATATATATATATTTATATTTATATATATATATATATTATATATATATATATATATATATATATATATATATATATATATATATATATATATATATATATATATATATATATATATATATATATATATTTATTCGAATTGTTGTTGCCTGTGATCTATTTTTAAACTCTTGATAATTATTAGCAATAACAGGCTGGTTGAATCTTGAAAAACTCGATTTTAATAAAAAATTGACGTTCCACTATGATATTCGTAATTGAAATTTCTTTGACATTTATTGATTTAAAAAATTGAAAAAAACAGGGCTGCTTAGTATATGCTATTCAGTTCAATATTAACATTCAAAATTGTTATCACCAGATGGTAAGGGAAACCAAAGAAACCCTCACCTACGCAATGTTTGAAAATAATAATAAATGGGTACTATTTATCTAACAACAAAGAAATGAGTCATGGAAAAACATTAAAGAAGTGGAGTAGAATTATCGGTATAGACGCTTATATGGAAGCAGCCGTTGACACGTGTTTCGGACTCTTTGGTCTACGCCGTTCTGATGAGGACCAAAGAGTCCGAAACACGTGTCAACGGCTGCTTCCATATAAGCGTCTATACCGATAATTCTACTCCACTTCTTTAATGTTTTTCCATGACTCATTTCTTTGTTGTTAGATAAATAGTACCCATTTATTATTATTTTCAAACATTGCGTAGGTGAGGGTTTCTTTGGTTTCCCTTACCATCTGGTGATAACAATTTTGAATGTTAATATTGAACTGAATAGCATATACTAAGCAGCCCTGTTTTTTTCAATTTTTTAAATCAATAAATGTCAAAGAAATTTCAATTACGAATATCATAGTGGAACGTCAATTTTTTATTAAAATCGAGTTTTTCAAGATTCAACCAGCCTGTTATTGCTAATAATTATCAAGAGTTTATATATATATATATATATATATATATATATATATATATATATATATATATATATATATATATATATATATATATATATATATATATATATATATATAATCTTTTGATAATTATTAGCAATAACAGGCTGGTTGAATCTTAAAAAACTCGATTTAATTAATAAGTTGACGTTTCACTACGACATTCATAGTTATTCAAGACGTTTGAAAAAATTGAAAATTCTTTGACATTTATTGACTTGAAAAAATTGAATAGATAAGATTGACCTGTCTTGTTAAAACTTCTTTCGGATGTGGCTGTTCTTTGTTATTTATTACGTGCTATTCAGTCCAATATTAATATTCAAAATTGTTATCATTAGAAGGCAAGGGAAACTACAGAAACCTTTACCTATGTAATGTTCGAAAATAATAATAATAGGGTACTATTTATTTAACAGAAAAGAAATTAGTCACGTGAAAATATTAAAAAAGTAGAGCAGAATTATCGGTATAGAACGCTTATATGGAAGCAGCCGTTGACACGTGTTTCGGACTCTTTGGTCCTCATCAGAACGGCGTAGCTAAGTATTGGATTGAAAATTTGGAGATGAAAATAGTTTAATAAATAAAATAAAATCCTCTGTTATGGAAGAAAATCACTTATTTGTGGTTTATTGTTTGAACTCTCCGGTATGGGAGATTTGGTCAAACTTTGCCACGGAGGCGATTAATTCCATCCGAGAGATCTCAGAAAGAGTATATTAACATTAAAAAAGAAAATTAGTTTTGGGAAAATATTAAATGAGTAAAGCAAAAATTATCGGTATAGTTCGTTTATATGGAAGTAGACGTTTTTAATCAAATTTTTATTTAGAATTTCAAGAGTCCGAAACACGTGTCAACGGCTGCTTCCATATAAGCGTTCTATACCGATAATTCTGCTCTACTTTTTTAATATTTTCCCGTGACTAATTTCTTTTCTGTTAAATAAATAGTACCCTATTATTATTATTTTCGAACATTACATAGGTAAAGGTTTCTGTAGTTTCCCTTGCCTTCTAATGATAACAATTTTGAATATTAATATTGGACTGAATAGCACGTAATAAATAACAAAGAACAGCCACATCCGAAAGAAGTTTTAACAAGACAGGTCAATCTTATCTATTCAATTTTTTCAAGTCAATAAATGTCAAAGAATTTTCAATTTTTTCAAACGTCTTGAATAACTATGAATGTCGTAGTGAAACGTCAACTTATTAATTAAATCGAGTTTTTTAAGATTCAACCAGCCTGTTATTGCTAATAATTATAAATATATATATATATATATATATATATATATATATATATATATATATATATATATATATATATATATATATATATATATATATACTTCTCATTGGAAGGCTTCAACGAATCTAAAGTAAGTCCATAATAGTTATTTATGTACCAACTGCGTTATCTAGATCCTAACGGCCGATGGGCGTTATGATCTAGTAACGCACGTGGTGCATACAATATTTTATTTTTCACGAAAAAATTATTTTATTATAATGAAAAATCGATTTTAAAATCGGTTCATTATCCCCCCTCCCATACTTTCCATTTTCCTTCTCATAGTAAGCATGTCATTTGTTGATATTTTGACGTTTGTGAATATTTTTGTCATCATATTTAGTGAATGTCATTGCTGCTTCTTTGTGTAGTCTAATAGAAATAATGGAAATGAAAATGAATTTACCCAACAAAATCATAGAAAATGCAGCCAAAGCTGCGAATAATTCATTGCCGGAGAAACTCAGAGTCGTATACGACAAGGATTATGAAGTATTTAATCAATGAAAGTTGCATCATTTCTCCTCGTACAACTAGCGGGCGTTATGATCCATAACGCCCGCTCATTACGCCCTAGGTCATAATGAGTGTGTTGATAGCAACCGTATCCAAGGTGAAATAAACATATAATATACAAGTGAAAAATAAAATATACATAATTCAATTGGCTCTATATGACACACTACTACTACTACTACTATGATTATATCAGGATACAATGTACCTGAATATTATTGACATTAGAACTGTGGAACAAGTTAAACTTATTTATTCTATAAATAATCGAAGCATAAAAACTCAAGCATAACAAGCAGAAGAGATGAATTTAGAAATGAATATGCCGGAATACACAAAGGACAAAAGCTCCTATCAAGGATGTATAAAGCATAATGCTATCACACTTATGATGAAAGAAGTAAAGAGAACAAAAAAAAATGTGCCATAGCCTAAGGAATTATTAAAATTCTCTTCATGTACAAAATATTTTATATTGATAATAACCTCTTTTTGTATGAATAAGTTGTTGTTTTATTTCCTTTTTGATGATGTAGGGATATTGTAATTTGTCTTGAGGGCTTCTGAATCAGTTCAGATATCAAACTGTTTCGGAGTCTTTGATGAATAAATAGTAATATATTAAATAAGTATATATATATATATATATATATATATATATACATTTATATATGAAATTAAGTGAACTAGGACATTTATTTGAAACTAATCAAACAAACCTCCTAGCGGAGCTGGTTATAAGAGTTCACGAAGCATCGAAATATCAACATCTACCCCAGACGGTAATTGTTCGAAATGTTAATTTGTTTATCACAATCGATGGAAATTGATAGACAGACTGTTTCGCCCTTATCGGGGCTCATCAGTATCATCCATCCACCAAGAGTGATAACCAAACCAACATTTCAAACGGTCATACATATTTCTTCCAGCAACTCCATGACATATCAATATGACACAGCTCCACCAGTCGGAAACAATTGAACCACATCTATCAGAACAGAAAGAAAAAACATTTCGGCAACGAGAACTAGTACGTCCGGATACCCGAAGGTGGCTACCATATGCGCTAAGCAAGAGTAAAGCTGACACATCAATTTCGATGTGATTCAACATTACACACCGCAGGTAGCAATCGCCCCGAATTTTATCGCAATGGCAAATGAATATAAGTAAGAATTATTCGTGTTAAACGGAAAACACGCCCGTGGTTATAAAATTAATTTTATAACCACGGGCGTGTTTTCCGTTTAATACGAATAATTCTTACTTATATATATACTAATATATATATATATATATATATATATATATATATATATATATTATATATATATATATATATATATATATATATATGTATGTATGTATTATGTAAAGTTTCATAGTTCATTATCTCCTCATTAGTATGTTATCCATTGACTTCATTATTAGTCAGTTTCAACGAGGTGGAGAAATAATAAAACGATTAAAAATTGATAATTTTTCGAAATGCGATATAGCAAACGGCAACACTTATTTATCAGACATTACACCCTATATGTTAATTTCATTGAGATATAGTTACTACCTGCGCTTTTGTCTTTAATCTCGATTATCATCATTTCTCAACACATACTATCTATTTTCATTTGGGAAAAGCTCTTATCTTACAAAGATTAGAAAGGGGACAAAGAAACCCTTTCTCCAAACACTGATCTTCCTCAATCTATTGTCTAGTGAGTGTGGCAATCTTTAGAATAAAAATACATGTTAGTAAAAATGTATGTTTATATATATATATATATATATATATATATATATATATATATATATATATATATATATATATATATATATATATATATGTATATATATATATATATATATGTATATATATATATATATATATATATATATATAAATATATGAGATCACTAAACTCAAGCATGGTTTAATCGATTATCGTCAAACTCAGCACATCTAAGTACTGCTTCACGGAGAATGTTTTTACGAAATCTATTTTACTTCAACTCGCCCCTAGATTGCGCCGCTGCGCATCAACTTCTTTACTTAACATTCAACCAGTCTGTTACTCTTACAGGGTTTTCAGAGCAGTTTGCTATTCGTTATGAGAAACGGATCAGGATACATCTTGAATTAATGCAAAACAATGCCAATTCAGATAAAAACAAATATCAAAGTGGAGGGTTGTTAAAGATTGTTAAAGGCGAACATCTATCACTTTGAGTTATATACAATGGCCATCTACTTTGATACGTTAAATAGATACTCGAGTCAATGAGCAGGTTCCAATAAAGTATGCTGACCAAGCTATCGACGCGTGTCCTACGAATTCGTGTTATTACTGCTCACAAGGGTAGCAGAATTCTATTTCATGGTGAGCATTATTTATTTCGTTGGAATCTGCAAGTTGACTCGACTAAAAATGTTATCTAACCTCGAATAGATCGATAGAAATATTATTTTTTATGAGTTCCAACAAAAAGGATTCTCATTTCTTCTCTCACTTAATAAGAGTGAATTATATAAATAAGACTCAAAAAAAAAGTTGTTTCGACCTCATCAGTGTTGATCACTAGAAGATGATAAATTCTTTTCTGAAAATTAAGGCCGGAATATTTGTTGAACTAAATTTTCTTATAGAAAACCTTCGATATGCTATCGAGTTATTGTTATTTATCACTCTAGAGTTCGTATCAAAGAGCTATAAAACAAACGATAAGTAGTTAAATTTTCCATTGTTTGTATTAATATTGGCTTCATAGCAATGATAATATTACCATTAAATTGATTATTACTCATTGTTCAGCCTTCCTGATATCATATTTTAATATCAAAAAACTAATTACAAAATGTGATATGAAAGTGAAAAAAAATTAATTAAGTCCAACCAACAAAACATCGCAGTTTATAAATCTTGAATTGGATTTCAAATAATGGATTTTTTCAGTAAATTTTTCTACATATATTAAGGCACACCAATTTTCCGAGTTTTTCCATACAGAGACAATTTTTTGAGTTATGATTTGTATGTTTCAGAATGAGAGCTATGTAAACAATCAGTACATAAATTAAACTCATAAATAATCCTTTCAATATTTCTTCGATTTCAAGGAGGTGAACCAAATTTGGAATTGATGAAAAAAAAATTTAATTCTGATACTAAAAAAAGTAGGGACAATATCATGTTTAAAAATCGGTCTAAACTGAGATCTGCTTGTAAAATTTTCTCAGGTTGCAGCTTTGTTCGTGAAATTAATTTAGGTGTTTTTCCAGTGAACCACATGATAGCCTATATATATATATATATATATATATATATATATATATATATATATATATATATATATATATATATATATATATATATATATATATATATATATATATATATATATATATATATATCTTAAATTATGTCACAAAAATTGTAGAGATTTATTTGAAAATTTGTAACTTTTGTAAAGAGACAATTATTGCACTGAATTAAAAAACAAAATATCAAGAATCAATTAGTCTTTCTAATCATTTGGAAATAAATAATTTGTAGCCTTTAGTTCACCCCATAGGGTGGTTAGAATTTACAGTACATAAATATTGTTTCATTCCGCCCAGTATAATAAATCGTGAAATTTATTTTACAAAAATTCAAAATGCTTATAATAATTTTAATGACATTCCTACAATGTGCCACAACACATCATTGAAATCGGTTGAAAACTAAAAGAGTTATTCTGAATCAAAAATAAGTAAATTTTTAAGTGTTGCGTTAATTTTGTCCATGAGTTTATATATATATATATATATATATATATATATATATATATATATATATATATATATATAAACTCTTTATATATATTAGCAATAACAGGCTGGTTGTATCTTGAAAAACTCGATTTTAAAAAAAAATTGACGTTCCACTATGATATTCGTAATTGAAATTTTTTTGACATTTATTGATTTAAAAAATTGAAAAAAACAGGGCTGCTTAGTATATGCTATTCAGTTCAATATTAACATTCAAAATTGTTATCACCAGATGGTAAGGGAAACCAAAGAAACCCTCACCTACGCAATGTTTGAAAATAATAATAAAAGGGTACTATTTATCTAACAACAAAGAAATGAGTCATGGGAAAACATTAAAGAAGTGGAGTAGAATTATCGGTATAGACGCTTATATGGAAGCAGCCGTTGACACGTGTTTCGGACTCTTTGGTCCTCATCAGAACGGCGTAGCCAAGTATTGGATTGAAAATTTGAAGATGAAAAAAGTACAACAAACAAAATCCTTAGATACGGAAGATAATCACACAATTGTGGTTTATTGTCTGAACTCTCCGGTATGGGAGATTTGGTCAAACTTTGCCACGGAGGCGATTAATGCTATCCGCGAGATCTAAGAACGAGTAAATAAACAATAACAATGAAATTAGTTGCTGGAAAATATTAAATAGGTAGAGCAAAATTATCGGAATAGTTCGTTTATATGAAAGTAGCCGTTTTCAATGAAATTTTTTATTTATTTAGAATTTCAAATCTTTTAAAAAGGGGTACTTACAGTTATAACAAAGTTTAAAACCCTCAGCTTAAGTTTAGGATCATTGCCATATTTTCAGCTTGCAATATTTAATTATTTATTCGAATAGTTGTTGCCTGTGATCTATTTTTAAACTCTTGATAATTATATATATATATATATATATATATATATATACTGGTTTCTTATCAATGCATGAATACGATGTACCGTCAAGGAATCTAGAGATTCAGGGAGGAAAGTCATTTCTCAGGTAGTAATTGGAGAGAGAAAACGTCACTAATATAGATTTATTTCGATCGGCCTTGCCGGATGATTATTATCAGTTTTCATAGTAGATTTCGCCATAATTGTGTGAATTTTGAGTTTGACGAATAATTAGTTGAATACTAAAATTAGGGTGAAATCACCGCTGGTTGCGGGATATATTTCCTCTGCCTTGAGATTCATCTTCAAAGCCTCCCAACAACTAAGGTATTTTCAGAATTTAATTTCTTTTCATGTGTCATCAACCATATAATCCATTTTCAGGCTTTTAGTATAATATCAAGGAATCTAGAGATTCAGGGAGGAAAGTCATTTCTCAGGTAGTAATTGGAGAGAAAACGTCACTAATATAGATTTATTTCGATCGGCCTTGCCGAATTATTACTATGAGTTTTCATAGTAGATATCGCCATAATTGTGTGAATTTTGAGTTTGACGAATAATTAGTTGAATACTAAAATTAGGGTGAAATCACCGCTGGTTGCGGGATATATTTCCTCTGCCTTGAGATCCATCTTCAAAGCCTCCCGGGTGAAATCACCGCTGGTTGCGGGATATATTTCCTCTGCCTTGAGATCCATCTTCAAAGCCTCCCAACAACTAAGGTATTTTCAGAATTTAATTTCTTTTCATGTGCCATCAACCATATAATCCATATATATGCATGCATTAATAATACGGATATCGTTTGCGAGTAGGATTCCAATTCTAATCTGGCATATTGTTTTACTGGAAAATCATTGACGTATCTGCCTGGACTGGAAGTACCCCGATTGAATTGGATATTTGTTTCTGATTGATTCTGCTGTTATTTCCTGTTCTTACAACCGAATTCCTGATAGTTACATTTATTGGTTATATTGGACGTTGAAGAGAGAAACTGTATTAGGACACTGGATGAGTACCTATTTAAAATCACTATTTAAAGCCTAGATTTTCTTCTTCACTATAAGTAGATTTATTCATAATTTCTTCGAAAGTTTTATTGCGTTATTTATTTGCTATTCTTTACCATTCTTTTACCTTTCATTATTAATAGAAAAACACCGCCTATACTCATTTACATGTAATTGTAAAATTTCATGTGAATGAATGCATGCTTTCATAAGTACTATTGTGAATGGGATAAATATATTTTCATATATAACATATAAACATCTTAAGTTGTTGAAAACTACAAATAGGCATTGGCTTTTGATTTGAAAGGGATATAAAGATTTATTTTGGTGTATTATTAAGGGGGTCCGTAATTGTAAACTATCTGGCGCCCAGATATTATTTGTACTATATTTTAAAGAATTAAGAACCTACCCCTTCTCCACTGTAGTTCAGTCGTGAGCACACCCCCCTTAATCTCATTTATGTTAACCGTTCATTGAAGAATTGTATTTGCCTTTTTAGTACCAGAAAAAAAGTAACAATATATATATATATATATATATATATATATATATATATATATATATATATATATATATATATATATATATATATATATATATATATATATATATATATCCTAATAATAATATCGGGGTAGTTCAGCCTTCAATTATATGAAATAATACTCTTTAGACCATTTCCAAGCTTTCGTCAATGTTTATTGACTTAAACATTGACGAAAGCTTGGAAATGGTCTAAAGAGTATTATTTCATATAATTAAAGGCTGAACTACCCCGTTATTATTATTAGGATACATTATAGCAGCTGTAAAATAATTTGACTATATATTTATATATATATATATATATTAATGTATAATTCTTGGGTGTAGGTCATTTATAACTTGAAGAGAGTTTTTCTCTAGGTTTCAATGATGAGCAATATTTACGCGTTTCGGCGATCAGCCATTTTCAAATCAAAATTTATTATCTAAAACACAAACAATTGGTTTCACAAATACATCAAAAATTAAAATTAATTATTACTTACGTATAAATTTAAGTGAAAATTCATATATGGAATTGATAACAGTACGAAGCAATCAATGTTAATACACTTCAATGGTTAAACTGTGAGTGGCAGCGTATGCATGATGATCGCATATGGAAAGACAGTTTTTATATAGTATCCTTGTTTACATGATAAAGGGCATGAAGCATCTGATTTTTCATTCAAAATCCAAAACTAATAAAAATTAATTAATACAAAATCCAAAACAAACTATGCAACACTATCTGTTCTATTACTAAAATGAAAATTAATTTCCTACACTGGGGTTGAGAAAAAACAAAAAATACAACAATATAAACAAAAAAAATCTCTTTTTGAAAGTGGAAATCAAATTGCAATTGTATTATTGAAAAAGATTTTGATAAGTGTGAATAAAGCTATCTAATTGTGTTCTCGAATTAATTGAATTTTTGTCTAGATTTATTTCCAACATTTCCAAGAATGTTCTTTGTGTATTATTTTCCTCAACAGCAAGGATTTTAGTGTTATCGAAATCGAACGAGTGTAACTCATCTATTGCGTGCTTTGATAGAGCAGTGCATTTTTTATTGTTGATTACCGAATATCGATGTTCATATAATCTTTTGTGTAAGTATTGTTTTGAGTTACCAATATACGTTCCATTGCAATCCTTGCAGTCAATTTTGTAAATTGTATGTGTTTTGTTTCTGAATTCGGTGTTAGGTTTGAGTTTAGTGAAAAAATTTTTTGTAAAATTATTAGGTTTGTGTCCTATTTTGATGTCATAGTTTCTTAGGCAATTATCGATTTTTTGTGAAAGAATTGGAATGTATTCAAGTCCTATATACTTTGTGTTGTTTGAATCTCTGTTATTATTAATATTTGTGCTATTGTAAATTTGATGAATGCGTTTTTTTATAATAGGTTCAAAATAGTATTTTGGATAGTTATTTTTTATTAATACTTGTTTAATTTTTTCTAAATTATTTTTTCGGAATTCTGGGTGGGAAAGTTTGATGGCTCTGTCAACAAGGCAATTGATTACACTCTTCTTGTATTTTTCTGGTACACAGGATTCGAAATTTAGGTATTTTTCTGACCAAATTTTTTTATTATACCAGTTGGTTTTAATTTTACCGTTATTATCATGTAGAATAGTTAGGTCTAGAAAATTAATTGATTTTTTATTTTCAATTTCTACAGTGAATTGCAAACTGTCGCAGAATGAGTTAAACATTGTCAAAATTTCATCCACTTTATTTTTGGGAATTGCGGTTAAACAATCGTCAATATATCTTTTGAAAAATGTAGGTTTAAATTGTAATTTGTTTAATATGTTTTGTTCAAGTTCTTCCATGACAAGATTTGCAATCGTAGTAGAAATTGGGGAGCCCATTGGGGTTCCGAAAATTTGAGAGTAAAATTGTTGATTATAACAGAAATATGTTGATTTTAGACAAAACTTTGTGGCTTTTATAAATTCTGATTTTGGTAAAGTTGTAAAAGGTTTCAGTTCCTCCCATCTTTTTTCCAAAATTTCTAGAGCAAGATTTATGGGTACGTTTGTAAATAACGAGATGACGTCGAGTGAAATGAGGACGAAGTTTTTAGGAATGGTTTGTTTAGTAATAAATTTATGAAAATCCCATGAGTCTTTTATAAAATGTTGTGATTTATTATTATTATCAACTTAGACCACACAATAAAAAATCAAATTAGAAATAAAGTCTGTAATATTTTAACTAATTTCAAAAATAGACAAAACCACAACCATAAAATAAATAGATCACAGTTCAATCATCACATCAAATCTACCAATACATTCATGAAAAATAACCCGAATATTTTAGTTTTAAATGCAGATAAATGTAAGAAAACAGTTTTAATGAACAGAACTGACTATAACAATAAAATGAACGAAATGTTAATGGACCGTGAAACTTACAAAAAAGAAAAACATGACCCTACGCTTAATACCCAACTCACATTAAACAAAATGATCAATGAATGGCTTAACAAAAAATATATTGATAAAACTACCAAAAACCAACTGATTTGCCACAATGGTAAATCACCTTATATATATGGTCTACCAAAACTTCACAAACAAAATATTCCTCTCAGACCAATAGTTAACACCAATCAATCCCCAACATACAATTTATCTAAATACCTTTCGCAGCCCATTTCAAATATTATCAATAAATCACAACATTTTATAAAAGACTCATGGGATTTTCATAAATTTATTACTAAACAAACCATTCCTAAAAACTTCGTCCTCATTTCACTCGACGTCATCTCGTTATTTACAAACGTACCCATAAATCTTGCTCTAGAAATTTTGGAAAAAAGATGGGAGGAACTGAAACCTTTTACAACTTTACCAAAATCAGAATTTATAAAAGCCACAAAGTTTTGTCTAAAATCAACATATTTCTGTTATAATCAACAATTTTACTCTCAAATTTTCGGAACCCCAATGGGCTCCCCAATTTCTACTACGATTGCAAATCTTGTCATGGAAGAACTTGAACAAAACATATTAAACAAATTACAATTTAAACCTACATTTTTCAAAAGATATATTGACGATTGTTTAACCGCAATTCCCAAAAATAAAGTGGATGAAATTTTGACAATGTTTAACTCATTCTGCGACAGTTTGCAATTCACTGTAGAAATTGAAAATAAAAAATCAATTAATTTTCTAGACCTAACTATTCTACATGATAATAACGGTAAAATTAAAACCAACTGGTATAATAAAAAAATTTGGTCAGAAAAATACCTAAATTTCGAATCCTGTGTACCAGAAAAATACAAGAAGAGTGTAATCAATTGCCTTGTTGACAGAGCCATCAAACTTTCCCACCCAGAATTCCGAAAAAATAATTTAGAAAAAATTAAACAAGTATTAATAAAAAATAACTATCCAAAATACTATTTTGAACCTATTATAAAAAAACGCATTCATCAAATTTACAATAGCACAAATATTAATAATAACAGAGATTCAAACAACACAAAGTATATAGGACTTGAATACATTCCAATTCTTTCACAAAAAATCGATAATTGCCTAAGAAACTATGACATCAAAATAGGACACAAACCTAATAATTTTACAAAAAATTTTTTCACTAAACTCAAACCTAACACCGAATTCAGAAACAAAACACATACAATTTACAAAATTGACTGCAAGGATTGCAATGGAACGTATATTGGTAACTCAAAACAATACTTACACAAAAGATTATATGAACATCGATATTCGGTAATCAACAATAAAAAATGCACTGCTCTATCAAAGCACGCAATAGATGAGTTACACTCGTTCGATTTCGATAACACTAAAATCCTTGCTGTTGAGGAAAATAATACACAAAGAACATTCTTGGAAATGTTGGAAATAAATCTAGACAAAAATTCAATTAATTCGAGAACACAATTAGATAGCTTTATTCACACTTATCAAAATCTTTTTCAATAATACAATTGCAATTTGATTTCCACTTTCAAAAAGAGATTTTTTTTGTTTATATTGTTGTATTTTTTGTTTTTTCTCAACCCCAGTGTAGGAAATTAATTTTCATTTTAGTAATAGAACAGATAGTGTTGCATAGTTTGTTTTGGATTTTGTATTAATTAATTTTTATTAGTTTTGGATTTTGAATGAAAAATCAGATGCTTCATGCCCTTTATCATGTAAACAAGGATACTATATAAAAACTGTCTTTCCATATGCGATCATCATGCATACGCTGCCACTCACAGTTTAACCATTGAAGTGTATTAACATTGATTGCTTCGTACTGTTATCAATTCCATATATGAATTTTCACTTAAATTTATACGTAAGTAATAATTAATTTTAATTTTTGATGTATTTGTGAAACCAATTGTTTGTGTTTTAGATAATAAATTTTGATTTGAAAATGGCTGATCGCCGAAACGCGTAAATATTGCTCATCATTGAAACCTAGAGAAAAACTCTCTTCAAGTTATAAATGACCTACACCCAAGAATTATACATTAATAAAACATAACAGGTCAGGAAATAATCCACTTAATATATATATATATATATATATATATATATATATATATATATATATATATATATATATATATATATATATACGGTGGCGCCGACTCCGTGGAGCCAAAGATTCGTTTGGGGGGCACCCAATAATTTGAAAAAATTATTAGTTATATTATGCTTTGTAAAATCACATAATTTTGTTTGTATTTTTATTTTAAACCTTCAATAATTGAGAGCAATATTAAAAATACTTATAAAATAGAGAATTAAATACATACACAATGTTGAATTTTCAGTTTCGAAATATTAGTACATACTACTTCAGTACTGTATTACTGTATTAAATACTATAGTACTGTATTACTTAGTTATTATCAAATACTTGAATATTTTTATATTTATTATTTTGTAATACTTAAATATTTTTGAAACATTAACGTTGAGATATTATTATTATTCAATGAACCCTGAGCCTCACTCAAAGTAAGATTAAATTAGCTATTCACTTATTAATCAAAGTGCTATTACTGTGCGACAGCATTATTTTGTGTTTTATTCTTTTAATCATAGTTTATGATTGATTTAAATATAATTTCAGTATTTTCAGAGCCATATATTAACTGCTCTGTAATAGTCTATAACCATAATTATTAGTGTAAATTGAATTATATTTTTACGAAAATACCGTGCGTGTTTCAAAACCAAAAAATGTGTCAGGCTTGTCGAGTTTCCCGGAGTGTCGAGTTATCGAGAGTCGAGTTTTCTGGGTTCTAATGTTGATCATATGATTCTAAAATGCTTAAAAAACTCACTATTTTTCATCTAAAATTCAGACCCCCGGTATGGGCCCCTCAATATTTTCTATAAGTCGAAGCCTCTGTAATATATATATATATATATATATATATATATATATATATATATATATATATATATATATATATATATATTTAATATAAATATATATATATATAAAAATAAAAATATATTATATATATATATATATATATATATATATATATATATATATATATATATATATATATATATATATATATATATATATATATATATATATATATATATATATATATATATATATATATATATATATATATATATATAGCCTTGCCATACATCCCGGTATTTTTCTCTCGTCCCGGTGTCCCGCCCAGTTTTATCGATGTCCCAGAAAACGGGTGTAAGATCTGAAAAGTAATGAATAGTGGCTGTAGGTAGTTTAATTATAACAACAGGCATATGAGAAGTGTGAGCGCTACAGAGTGGAGAGGTGTACACCATCACTTCGTCGGGCAGAGAGACATGAACGCTTTGTTTTGAAAGCAAAGATTAATATTCATTTATTAATTGATTTTTTATTTAGACAAAAAAAATTTCTTTTAATGGTTTTTGTAGTTCGACAAAAAATTGAAGTTTTACAAAAAACTCAGACTAAGTAAAAGTTCAGTTAAACAGTTTCATGAAGTATTCAAAATTTTATTTTATCAACATTTATTTCCAGATGGTCGAATAGAAAAAATTATCATTAAAAACGAAAAATTATATATTTTTGAGTAGCAAAATTCCTTTTTTATTTTTAAAAGGTGTGTAGAACCTACAATTCAGGGTACCACATTTCCTCATCCCGTCAAAAGTCGTAAAACTCATCATTTTGCTACAGATTTCTTAAAAATTTTACAGGGGAAGATCCCGCTCTACTGGGGGGAGGGTAATGGAATACCCCCTGCAGTAGGGCCATCCCATTATTAATGTGTCTCGGTTTCACCCACTAAAAATATGGCAAGCCTATATATATATATATATATATATATATATATATCTATATATATATATATATATATATATATCTATATATATATATATATATATATATATATATATATATATATATATATATATATATATATATATATATATATATATATATATATATATATATACAGTGCTTTCATGATGAAAGGAACAAATTCATTAAAAAATTAGGTTTCTATTTCATGTTAAAATCCTCGGACAGGTCGATTAGTATTTTTATTTGGGCAATTTTCGCAATAAAAATTTTGTATACAGGGTGTCTCATTCAAGAGCTATGGCTTTGTCATTAGTTTTTTTAAAGGTAATACCCTGTATATTATTTCACTTTACAATTCTACGATAAATTCGTATCACTATTTGTGAACATACCATATGCCTCAACTTGATGGATTCCCAGATTATAACGGAGATAGTGGAGCACCTGGAGATTTGAAATGTGGATTAAAAGTACAAAAAAAAATTTAGGTAAACATTGTCATTAAATCTGAAGAACGAAATTTCACATGTACCATCTGAATTCATTCACTGGTGCTGTATAGTCCGCAGTTTTCACGTTTTTAACGCTCCAGGCACTACACTACTTCATTGTTTAAGAAAATGCAATTACTTGAGAGAGAACGTATTGAAGTACTTATGATGATTGGTTTTGGAGATAGGGTGCGTTCACAAGAAGAAGTCTGCAATCTATTCAATGAAAATCATCCTGATCGTCCGCCAATTACTAGATCGACAGTCAGCAAAATTGAATCAAAATTCAGGAGATACGGCCACGTTAGAGATTTACCTAAAGGAAGACCACCGAGAGTATCTGAAGAAACAGTGCTGAACGTTCTACTAGAAACCCAAGATAACCCTCATACATCCATTACTACAATTTCCAATAATTTCAATTTATCAGTAGGGTCCGTGCATAAAATACTTAAGGTAAATAAGTATCATCCCTATAAAATTAAGCTGGTACATGAATTATTAGAAGACGATTTTGACCGCAGAGTACAGTTTTGTGAGCAGATTCTTGAAATTCATAATCAACATCTAAATTTCATTACAAACATAATTTTTTCTGATGAAGCCACCTTTACTTTAAATGGCCACGTCAACAGACAAAACTGTAGGTATTGGGCGACCGAGAATCCTCATTGGATGCAAGAATGCCACACACAGCGGCCTCAAAAAATCAATACAAGGGCAGCGATTGTTCGAAATCGTATAGTTGGTCCCTATTTTTTTGAAGGAACACTAAACGGAGAGGACTACTTGAACTTTTTCCAGTTCGAACTCATTCCGGCTTTAGCTGTTTTGTTTCCTAACCCACAAGATCCTGACATACCTAATAACGAGATATGGTTTCAACAAGATGGGCACCTCCTCACTATTCAATCGCTGTTCGACAATTTCTTGATGCAACTTTTCCCAACAGATGGATAGGACGGAGAGGTCCGATTGAGTGGCCGCCAAGATCACCGGACATAACCCCATTGGATTTTTTCTTATGGGGTTATTTGAAGTCTAAAGTTTATTTGAATAGACCAAATAATATTGATGATCTAAAAGAGAGAATCAGGCAGGAAATAAGACTTATCAGTCCAGAAGTAATTGAAAATGTGCAACGGGAAACATTGAATCGACTTCAAAAATGTCTCGAAGTAAACGGACAACAGATTGAACATATGTAAAAATTAAATTAGTAATTACATTTGTGTGTTTTCATATCGTACCTCTCATTACCCACTATCTCCGTTTCTGGCAATCCATCGAGTTGAGGCATATGGTATGTTCACAAAAAGTGATAAGAATTTATCGTAGAATTGTAAAGTGAAATAATATACAGGGTATTACCTTTAAAAAAACTAATGACAAAGCCATAGCTCTTGAATGAGACACCCTGTATACAAAATTTTCATTGCGAAAAATGCCCAAATAAAAATACTAATCGACCTGTCCGAGGATTTTAACATGAAATAGAAACCTAATTTTTTAATGAATTTGTTCCTTTCATCATGAAAGCACTGTATATATATATATATATATATATATATATATATATATATATATATATATATATATATATATATATATATATATATATATATATATATATATATATATATATATATATATATTTGTTTTCGTTCTTCATTTCAGTACAAATAACAGAGTATTTTATTCAGTCATCTTTATACTTTATAAAAAAAGGTTTAAGTTTTGTTTGTTTTGTTCATATTGAGTTATTTCTCGAAGTGCATTATCAAACTATGGAACATCTTTCACAGTAACAAACTTGTTCTTACCTGCAGTTCTCATTATTGTCATTATTCCCATTTAATTGTGAGGAAATGACGAGGAATCCCGTGATTTGTATAAAATGTTTTGTTTCATCCGCGCATCCGGCGATCAAAAACAAAGTGGGATACATGCACTACCGATCAGACAATTGTCTTTGTTCCTGATGATATTTACGGTGCATCTCCACTGAAGCATTCATTTCACACGATATGATCTCGACGGATGTGAATCAATTTGCCTCGTTTACTACATAAACAAACTGCGAACTTTTTTACGCTATTCAATCCAATTTTATCGGAATTCCAGAGTAATTTGGAGAAAAAGAGACGTCATTTATAGGATTGCCATATTTTTGGTGAGTTAAACCGGGACACAATAATATGGATTGGTCTTACCGGAGGATCTGGGGTATTACATACTCCCCAGTAGAGCAATGGGTTCACCCCAGCAAATCAGAAGCGAAATGGTGAGTTTTAATCCTCGCAAGTGACGGGAGGGAGAGTCTGGAACCCTAAATTGTTAGTTGTGCACACTTTTTAAAAATGAAAAAGGAATTGTTGCTACTTAAAATATATTTTTTTTCTTTCTAATGATAATTTTTTTTTGGTCCACCATCTAGAAAGAAGTGTTAGTAGAAAAATATTCAAAATACTTCATAAAATTTTTTAATTAACTAATTAATTTTTGTGAAACAACTACAAAAACAATCATGAAATTTTTTTTTTGTCAAACTGAAAAAATTATTAATTAATAAGTTGACAATGTTATAATCTTTGCTTTCAGAACAAAGCGCTCACGTCTCTTTGTCCGAAAGAGTGATAGTGTACACCTCCCCACTAGGTAGGGGTCCCCCTTCTCATAGGACTGTTGTTAGATTTAAACTACTTATAGACATTATTCATTACATCTTACACCAAGCTAGTTAGTTGAGTACGTTAGGTACGCTGGCTAGTATTTGGGAGGTCTCGGGTTCAAACCCCGGGGCCGACTGGTCTGCCATGAGTTTTTTTCAGAGGTTTCCTCATGGTAATGTAAGTCACTGCTTGCAAACTTATAAGGCGAATGCTGGGCCAGTATTAATCCTCTGAACCCTACCCACACTTCCTATGTTCCATAAATATCCCGTCTCACCTATCCTTAATGCACTTGTACATACAAGTGTATCCTCTGATCTGGCTGAAGGAGTTAATCCCAAACTCAAGCTGCCCGCCTCCCTGACACATACTTCAGGGAGGAATGAAACACGTGTGTTTCCTTACATCTTACAGCCGTTTTCCGGGACATCGGTCAAACCGGGCGGAACACCGGGACAAGAGTAGGTAATATACCGGGACTGTCTCGGTCAAAACGGGACTTATGGCAAGCCTAGTCATATATAACTTACCTACATCCATTCCAACTCAAAATGGCAACTTTAAATAGTATGGTACATAGTTTAGTAAATATTCAGCTATCAAACATTAATTTTTACATGTAGAAACATATTAAACAAATTGCCGTGAATAACAATTATAACCCCAAAATAATAAACAATATGATAGATAATAGTATATTATTCAACGAGCACAAAATGATTGCTATTTTTCACGAGGGTGAAGTTTGCAATTCACCCGAGTGAAAATTTGTAATTTTGTGCGAGTAGAATACTATACTTTGTCCACGACTTCCTCGACAAAATTAGTAATAATCTGCATTTTCAACAATAAAAATAATTATCAAAAGCGTTGGCATAACATTTTCTGTGTTCACTGAAAACTGCATATTCACGTAAACATCAACTATTTCACTTGACATCGATTCCATTCCTTTCTTTCACTCTGATAAAAATAAAATAGATAATTTACTAGAGTAAATATTCAATAAGTTGGGCATTATATTAAATATTAGTTTAATAATTTGCCTAAAAGTTATCTTAGTTACATAAAACCTAAAAATCTAATAATACTATCCTAACAATGTGAATGATAGTCTCAAGTTTGGACATACGTTTTGAGTGTGACGTCATGCAGTGTATAATAAACCATTATACACACTAGTGAATAATAGGTATAATTATAATTCAGGAAGCACACGTATAATTAATGATTTATAGTACAGTCGTGGACAAAAAGATTTTCAAAAAGGCGATTCTCCCCTTATCAAAGATAATATGAAATATAACAGCCTAACTTACATCTGAAAATCAAGTCAAATTATATAAAAGATCACTTTTATCGAAGCACAAGATCAACATTGCTTATACCGTACCGGAAATAAATTAGGAAATCATATTAAAAATAATAAATCAAAAGTTCACAAAAACAATGAATTAGGACTTTATAAAATTAATTGTGGTGATTGTGATAATTTTTACATACATTGGTAGAACTTTCAGAAGCTTTCACCAGATCAGAATTTCAGAACAAAAACGTTGTTTTGTTAATCAATCCAAAAAAATCATACATTCAATTTTGAATTTGCAGTAATAAATGCTGAAAATAAGGGAATTAAACTTAAGTTTCTAGAATATATCATTACAGATTAATAAATACAAATATTCAGGTATCCTATAAGTAGCTAAATTGATCATATGTACTACAAGACCCCTTCTTAATCGTTTCATAATAATTACGGAACTACCTGACTAGCAGTTTCCAATGGAATTCCCTTTCTTACTAATTATTTGTATTCATATTTGTTTTTCACCGTTTCTACCCAATTTGTTATTGATTTCTGTCTTGTATTATTGTATTATTTATATCCGAAGAATATAATCATTTTGAACTTAGCATTTAAAGAAGGTTCCACCGAAACTTGAGTCATGCATATTTTGTCTAATAAATGTGTAAATTGTTGTTATTAACCATTGTTTTAATAAAAAAAATAGACCTCAAACCTGAATATCTAGAAATCGAAATTCGTGGTTACGTTACAGATCTTTTCAAGCATCGACCCTCAGTTTATTATTTGACAACCAAATGATTACGTCAATAGAAAAACTACTTCTATCAGAAAAAAAGGCGGAAACTCCAACTTAACTTAGCATGAACACGTTTCCACCACTGCCAAAGTATCTGTACAGAAATTAGCGATCTATTTCGAACTTGTATATAACTCTGTTTTCGCCAAGGTTCTATTGCTGCTTCATAATGCCTAAGTTTGTATAGCATATTCCAATATTGCTCTCAATATTGAGGCTCTGTATCTGTGCACTCCTTGCATCTACTTGACTCAATCAAAAAGAGCAGTGAGGCTTAAAAACTACCAGTCAATAACAGCTCAACTTTGTTTACTCGAACATAGGAGGAAGATTGCCGACGTATGTCTTTTTTGCAGATTTTATTACGGCAGGTGGTCTCCAGCCATTGCCTCCATTATTCTACCAGGGCACAATTCGCACATCACACGAGGTATGCAAATAATATACAACAATTTACCGTGCACATCCCAACACCCAGAACATCCATCTGTCTGAAAGCGTTGGTGAACCGCACCGCGGATCTATGAACGCCCTACCCTCAGAAATGTTTACGATTTGTTTCGATTTGTAGCGATGTTTATCCTGCATAAACCGTCTTTTATTGAGAGCATGTCGAGGCGCTTGAGAAGCATTACAAGGATTCGCTATACAGATAGTAACCATATGATTTCACTATTGTCTCTCTGTAATCTATGTAAATAGTAAGCACTTGAATCACAAGTACATTAAACGTATGTAAACAGTAATTCATAAAAAATCTTGTGCTATTGGAGAACCCCCGTCACGAACGAAGTGCATTTAACATTTTATTCGCGCTCTCTTGTATTCGATTTTTTAGTCGTATTTTCCCCTGAAATACATACTATTGCAGTATTTCGAAGAACGCAGTCAGGTGCGGGAGTAGTTTTTTTTATAGGTTTTAGACCTCCTAGACCACTATTCTCGAAAAAAACTCTCACAGATTTTCGCACGCGTTTAGTTCAGTGCCCACTGGATGGCAAAAGTTGATGTATGCGGTGAGATATACATAACAAATTAGTAACTGATGAGATAATACTAGGTTAAGTGATACATTACAGAAAGGTTAATTAGTTTATTTCTCATAGAATATTAAAAACTGTGTTTCATTGAATGACATCATGTATAATCGATTAGAAATAATTTAGCTAACTTAAGTTGGAACTATTTTTATATTCTTCTTCGAAATTATTATTTGTTTCGATCTATGTATCTAGGTGTTTTTTAGCTCAATTTGCTGTTATTTTGTGATATATTCATAAAAAAAATAGATATTACATTATGGAAACATACATAGTATTAAATTTGTCATGAAGTATTTATGTTTAGTGTTTATATATATATATATATATATATATATATATATATATATATATATATATATATATATATAGATATATATATATATATATATATATATATATATATATATATATATATATATATATATATATTTATATATATATATATATATATATATATATATATATATATATATATATATATATATATATATATATATATATATATATATATATATATATATATATATATATTTATATACACATATATATATATATATATATATATATATATATATATATATATATACAGTGCTTTCATGATGAAAGGAACAAATTCATTAAAAAATTAGGTTTCTATTTCATGTTAAAATCCTCGGACAGGTCGATTAGTATTTTTATTTGGGCATTTTTCCCAATAAAAATTTTGTATACAGGGTGCCTCATTCAAGAGCTATGGCTTTGTCATTAGTTTTTTTAAAGGTAATACCCTGTATATTATTTCACTTTACAATTCTACGATAAATTCTTATCACTTTTTGTGAACATACCATATGCCTCAACTCGATGGATTGCCAGAAACGGAGATAGTGGGTAATGAGAGGTACGATATGAAAACACACAAATGTAATTACTAATTTAATTTTTACATATGTTCAATCTGTTGTCCGTTTACTTCATTCAATGTTTCCCGTTGCACATTTTCAATTACTTCTGGACTGATAAGTCTTATTTCCTGCCTGATTCTCTCTTTTAGATCATCAATATTATTTGGTCTATTCAAATAAACTTTAGACTTCAAATAACCCCATAAGAAAAAATCCAATGGGGTAATGTCCGGTGATCTTGGCGGCCACTCAATCGGACCTCTCCGTCCTATCCATCTGTTGGGAAAAGTTGCATCAAGAAATTGTCGAACAGCGATTGAATAGTGAGGAGGTGCCCCATCTTGTTGAAACCATATCTCGTTATTAGGTATGTCAGGATCTTGTGGGTTAGGAAACAAAACAGCTAAAGCCGGAATGAGTTCGAACTGGAGAAAGTTCAAGTAGTCCTCTCCGTTTAGTGTTCCTTCAAAAAAATAGGGACCAACTATACGATTTCGAACAATCGCTGCCCATGTGTTAATTTTTTGAGGCCGCTGTGTGTGGCATTCTTGCATCCAATGAGGATTCTCGGTCGCCCAATACCTACAGTTTTGTCTGTTGACGTGGCCATTTAAAGTAAAGGTGGCTTCATCAGAAAAAATTATGTTTGTAATGAAATTTAGATGTTGATTATGAATTTCAAGAATCTGCTCACAAAACTGTACTCTGCGGTCAAAATCGTCTTCGAATAATTCATGTAGGTACCAGCTTAATTTTATAGGGATGATAGTTATTTACCTTAAGTATTTTATGCACGGACCCTACTGATAAATTGAAATTATTGGAAATTGTAGTAATGGATGTATGAGGGTTATCTTGGGTTTCTAGTAGAACGTTCAGCACTGTTTCTTCAGATACTCTCGGTGGTCTTCCTTTAGGTAAATCTCTAACGTAGCCGTATCTCCTGAATTTTGATTCAATTTTGCTGACTGTCGATCTAGTAATTGGCGGACGATCAGGATGATTTTCATTGAATAGATTGCAGACTTCTTCTTGTGAACGCACCCTATCTCCAAAACCAATCATCATAAGTACTTCAATACGTTCTCTCTCAAGTAATTGCATTTTCTTAAACAATGAAGTAGTGTAGTGCCTGGAGCGTTAAAAACGTGAAAACTGCGGACTATACAGCACCAGTGAATGAATTCAGATGGTACATGTGAAATTTCGTTCTTCAGATTTAATGACAATGTTTACCTAAATTTTTTTTTGTACTTTTAATCCACATTTCAAATCTCCAGGTGCTCCACTATCTCCGTTATAATCTGGGAATCCATCAAGTTGAGGCATATGGTATGTTCACAAAAAGTGATAAGAATTTATCGTAGAATTGTAAAGTGAAATAATATACAGGGTATTACCTTTAAAAAAACTAATGACAAAGCCATAGCTCTTGAATGAGACACCCTGTATACAAAATTTTTATTGCGAAAATTGCCCAAATAAAAATACTAATCGACCTGTCCGAGGATTTTAACATGAAATAGAAACCTAATTTTTTAATGAATTTGTTCCTTTCATCATGAAAGCACTGTATATATATTATATATATATACTTATTTTTAGTCTCCCTGATGATGAAAATCAACATTTCCGAATTTTTCAAATTTAACAAAGAGTTATTTATTTTTTCAAAGTTAAAATTCAGAAAAATTTGAGTGTGTTCATATAGAAGTATTGAAACCTACATAAGTCAGACTTTCGTCCCAAGATTTTATCTTGGGTTTTTTATCATCTTTTAAATTATGTACCGATCGTGTTTTAAGTTCACAAAGTGAAAGTATTTGCAAGTTTTACTCTATCTTCGTTAGTTTTACGTTGTTGTAAGAAACTAGTCGGAATTTATTATTTTATGTCTAAATTATATATAATTCATCTTTCAATGGCATTGAAGGTTGCATGTTAAACATCACAATTCTAATTTACATAACCTAAAATGTGGAGTAAGGATGTAAAAATTTAAAGAAAATTATATTTCTTATTTTTTATTAAAAAACAACTATTCCAAGGTAAAGATATATAAAATAAAGTTCATCAGTAAAACAGATAAAGAACATTTTAGTAATTATTGTATAATAAACAGTCCTACGTTCAATGTTATACAGGGCCGGCCTTAGGCGAAAATTGCAAGTGTGCTATACCCAAATTTTATGGGGGGTCTGAGGGGTATGGAATTTTTGAAATTTAAGGTCCAAAGACACTGTTTTTGTGCACTTTTGTGCACAAAATGAGTTATTTCAGAACTCATTGGGGTAGCCGGGTAGATCTTCGGTTTTATCTTGAATTTTAACTGTAATAGTTTTAAGACAAAATTCGTTCTATAGTCGGCGGCAAATCATTGGAAGCTTGGAATTTTTAGCTGTGTGAATTAATTTTTCAGTCCACAAACTGGCAACGACGCTGAATGAGGGGTGTAGAGGGGAGTGTACAGCTGTTTAGTGTCCAAGCTTCCAATGATATGCCGGCGAGTATAGTTTAAATATTTCTGCCCAATATTTAAATCAGTTTCTAAATATTTTCCAAATTTATTATTTTTTTTTTACAAAAATTGGTCAATTTAATGCCCCTCCAAATGACTTGAGTGTGCGGCTGCATACTTCGCACACCCCTTAGGCCGGCCCTGATGTTATATCCGAGTAATGCGATTAACGTTTAATGGAACGAGAAGTTACTAAATATCATCATCAAATAATTTTTCATGATTTATTTCCACTTTCACGGCCTTATCTGGGCAACATTCTTGCTGTGCTTTACATCTTAAAGCTTTAACCTCCAAATTTCCAACAATCGAACAGATTTCAACTCTTGCTTCAGCAATCAACTCGGGCGGCAACTTCTTCACAGCGAGCGCCATGCTGTGAAAAAACGCAAACAGTGGGTCAGTTAATACATCTTTTCCCATTTGATCACTGTTGTATTGTTCAATGATTTTGATCACGTCAGCCTGAAGTTGCTTGTTTTTAGCCTCAGCGGCTGCTTCTAGATCGTATGGATCTAAATTCAAAACGCAATGCTCTATGCCACCGGCATACCTTCTGATGGTGGTTTTAGGCCGCGGGCAGGTGTTGTCATCGACGAAATGCATCTCTTCTTCATTCGTGAAGACGATATCGTCATACTGATCGCTTGTTGCTTCTCCTAATCTGTGAAAAGAATTAGGAATACCATTTATATTCAAGGGTGTAATTATTTGAAACTAGCTGCCCGGCCACGCGTTGGAGCAGCTCAATTAATTTTTTTTATTCAACATGGTGAATGCGTCGGGCCAGCTACTCGGCTACGCGTTATACAAAATTCATTTTTACAGAAACTACATAGATGATTTTCATAATTGTTTAATATAAAAACCTTCCCCATGACATGACTCTTAGATGTGCCAAGTTTGACGATAAGGGGGCATCCATTAATTACGTGAGGTGTTTAGGAGGGGGGGGGCAAGTCGAGAGAAATCTCACTCAATCTCACATGGGGGAGGTGCTGGTATCACTGAACTGTTCGGTGTATTCATTTCGACCAAGAAGAGCTACCTGAAGATGGCAAATATATATATATATATATATATATATATATATATATATATATATATATATATATATATATATATATATATATATATATATCAGTGGCGGCTCGTGAGGTTTTGGTTTGAGGAGGCTACAAGAGGTATTAAAAAATACACCATAGGCGAAAATTTTTAGGATTACAAGGTCAACCGCCTTATAATTTAAAGAAAATCAAATTTGTTTTCACTTTCGAGTGTCTACCTTGAGACCTACAACTCCTATTTACAATATTCACAAAAACTCTTGTCAGCCAATTAATCAATTCATCTATTCATCAATTTTTTTTTTCTTTCACAAAATAGGTACCTACCTACTTAACGAATTTGTTAACAGCTGGTGAGAGCAAATAAAAAGTTATTATATATTTTTGAAGATTAGCGGGATTCTGCGATCTTTAACGTTAGCAAAATGATCTATAATATCCTCATAAAATTTTTTGTCTTTCGCCAAAAGTTTTACCAATTCCTTTTCAATAGACAACAAACTAATATTTTTCAAACGATCCTGGCTCATTGAATTTCGTGAATAAGTTTTAATTCTCTTAAGAGTGGAAAACGAGCGCTCTACGGAAGCCGATGTCACCGGGATAGAAACAATTAGACATAAGAGTTTATAAACTTGGGGTAAATCTTGATTCAAATCATTATCAAAAAGGTATTTAATAGTCCCCACATGATTTTCATTTTGCCCCAAAATTTCATTGTCATTATAAACAACACACAGTTCACTTTTTATGGCCACCTTATCAAAAAAAGTGTATTTTTGACATAAATTTTCCAAAAGGTTATCTGGAAAATTAGCCGAAAATCCGGTTAACAAATTTTTATTGAGTAAGTCGAAGAAATGCAGTTCTTTCAAATCAGAGAACCTTATTTCTATTTGACCCCTAATAGTATCCAAAATTTCATAAAATATTTGCTTATAGTGAAGCTCCATATCTGCGTAACTGAATTTCTTTCGTTTTGGGCTAAATTGAGTCGTATCATCAGTAGTTTGAAATACAGAAAATGGTTTTTTAAAATAAACTTCTGCACGAAATTCTGAAATTTTTTCCAAAAGAAACTTGAGCCGATTTCGTGAGTAAATTACATCTGAAAACTTGTGCTGTAAGATTTGAAAAACTATTTCTGTTTGTTCAAAAATTAATTTGAAGATGTTTAAAAAATATATAAATTCCTTATCTTGTAAGTAAGATATTAATCCGCGTGCTGTATTCAAAGTTACTTTATCGGTGAAAAATTCCTCACTTTCAACTAGGTATAGAATTAAATCCTCAAATCCTAAGCGGCCCCAAACAGAGACATTTTCACTAGTAAAAAGTAAACACTGCCAACAAAATAATTTATTTTTTACCTGTGATCCGGTTAGGCAAGGATGTCTCTCATAATTCCGTGAATTAAAACCGCGGTTTTGTTTTCTGTTACGCTGCACCAAATTGTTTAATTCAGGGGTAGGTCGCAATGTTTTTATCAAAACTTTATCCTCATAACTTAGTGCACTAAAGTTATGGGATAACAAATATTCCACTAAGGCACCATTGAAATTTTTGAAATTAACTTCAGTAACCAAACTCATTTTAAAACAATACGCGAGCTATATAAGTAAACACGCCGGCCATTAGACAATACGATGACACTACGATTTCCAACGAATTCACTCGATGTCACGCGAAATTCTATAGTTGTGATTGGTCGACATTGTATAAGACTGGGTCTCGATCGGTATTGCCATTTACATGTGTTTTGCTTTTCTATTGCAATGAAGTATTCATTCGGAGTATTTGCACCGTTGTTTGCTTTTCTGTGGCAGGCATAATGAACGTTGAGAATATACCTTTCCATGCCTCCGCAGCGTTGCCAGAAATCTTGGAATGAATGAAATGCAGTAAATGTAAATAGCTTCTATCGTAATTAATAAATTATATTATATAATGTAGGTTGAAAGGAAGGTAGGTGCATAAAATAATATGATTTTGATTAATATGAATATGCTGAATGCTGACTATTCAATATAATATTTTAGTGATACATGGAATATTATTGAGGAGGCTTAGCCTCCTTAGCCTCCTTTGACTAGCCGCCCCTGATATATATATGTATATATATATATATATATATATATATATATATATATATTCCGACATCCATTTCAATTTATATTATTTGATGGCGGTGGTTTCCACTACTGTAACAACAACAAAGATGATTTCGCATTTGGATTAGTGTTCTACAAATATAAATTCTGTAGATCGTTTGGCCTGATAGCTCATCTGGCTTATTCGCCATTTTGCGTTCGAGAAAATTAAGCCGCAGCAACGCGTGGCCAGGCATCTAGTCCTGTATGACGCCTTACTATGAATGACGATATTAGTAAGGTTAATTTAATTGTTCAGTTGAAAATATTTATTTTCCCTTATTCTTTCAACTCTGAACAAGAATATCTAATAATAAATTGAACTTAGATTAGCAATTCGTACTGAAATAACAACGTTAGTTCGTAATTATTGATGAGCCAGTAATAAACAATACGAACTCAATGAACCCTATATATTTAGCAACTACGCAGTGTCATGTCATAAATGAACTTAATATTTACCCTACCCTTCATTATTTCTGCCTGCGTTGTCCAAGAACTGCAACCGTTTCATCAGAATCCAATTAGACTTATTTTTGGTCCTTTTTTGTCTATAATATGTATCCTTCATACTACGCCATCTTTTTTTGCATTCAGAAACTGCAAAAAATACAATAAATAATAATAATATGCTAGAAACAATATTTCAGATAGTTTAGATAGTAGAAAGAGAGTGCAATGGAATCTAATACACCATTTTATCTTTTGTTGAAAAGGCTGTTAATCCCAATGGATTGGTTCAAGCTTGCAAATGTTCTATGAGGTATATGCGTCGTTTCACCTACTATAGGCGTTATCAGGTAACACTATAGATACAAAATCCTGTAATTATCTCTTTAGTTAGAATAAAAGGACCGACGAAACTAAAAACCGTTGATATTGTGTTATTGCTATCGTTTTTTTCTTCGAATTATCGCGATTCAATACCCCAATTTCATAAACTAATGTGTAATTTTTCAATAAGGAAGGCACACTAATTTTTACTGAATTAATACATCGAAGATAAAGTTTTTTACATCGCTTATTTTGCGTTTCTTAGAACTATATTCTGGTCGAATGATGAATAGTGACTGACTACATTATTGAATTTACAAAACTACGAAATATGAGAATTTATGGACGAGGCCAAGTACCTAGTTGAAATACTGCCTGTCGACAAACTTACGATTCTTTGAGAGGGTGCAATATCTGCTTTCTCTAACTGCTGGAATTTCTATTGAATGAGAGAAACTATATTGCACATGGTAAAATAAATAACTCGAAGATAAACTACTAGGAAACATAAAAATAACTAAGAAAGATATGGTTTCTTCGAGTTCTTAAACGGCAAACTGAACATAATGGTCAATAAGATCTGCCGCTATATCAAATTATGATTTCAATAAACGACGTACGATTCGTAAAATGTTATCCTGATGATGTCGATATGTTGGCGAAACGTTCGCAACTGTTCTTTAATTTCATCTTTACACTGACGAGAATGATTTAGTCTAAAGCTATACTTACCGTTCCTTCCCATTTTCGCAGCAATGTCGAGCCACAAGTGATTTCTCACTAACATATCTTTGTGATCTTTGTCGCAAATGTCGTACAAGGCCCGATTGTCTTCCACTATGTCAATCAAATTAGCGTCTTCTTCGCTGGAGAAATTAAGATATCTAGACGAAGGGGTGTTTGTAGATTTAACGGACATCTTCGAGATGTTAAATGACCGACAGATGTGCATATAATAATGTTTACCGTCGATATCTACGTTTCGGGTACGTGTCTTGTGTCTTGTGTGCGTTAACCTTCGCATTGGCGATCGAGCGGACACGACTGCGCCCCAACGCTGCGTTCTTGAAGGAAAATCGACCGAGCACAGGGCACCACGTGATATCGGCTAGAAGTGATATTATAATGTCGTAACTAGAGTGCGGGTTTCATGCAAACTGTACTGGAAATAGCTTTTAAGCTTATAATCAATATAGGACGTCCTTGATAAAGAATAAATTCATTAATTTTCAAAATTTATTCACAGTGCATTCCTGAAAACTGATGCTCATAATCAGTGTATGATATATGTGGACTAACTCTCTAAAATAAGAATTTTATGCTGAATGTACTGAAAAAACAGGTGATTATAAAATATTTATGATGATTAAAGATTAAATTTATTAATTATCAAAATTTATGCACAGAGCTATGCTGAAAGCAGATGCTCATATTCAGTGTATGATATATGTGCACCAACTCTCTCAAATAAGAATTTAATGCTAAATTCACTGAAAAAACTGGTGATTACAAAAGATTTATGATGATTAAAGAATAAATTCATTAATTTTCAAAATTCATTCACAGTGCATTTCTGAAAACGAATGCTCATGATCAGTTTATGATACATGTGGATTCACTCTCACGAATAAGAATTTTACGCAAAATGCACTGAAAAATCCGATTATAATCAATGTTTGATATACGAGTAAGTACTTAGATGAAATCCTTTGAATAGGATTTTTATGCAATATGCTTTGGAAAAAACTGGTGCTTATAATCGATGCGTGATATATGAAAACTAAAGCTCTCGAATTCGATGTGTACTAAAAAAATATGCTTATCAATGTTTGATGCAGGAGTACGTTGATTAACTCTCTTGAATTTGAAGTTATTGCGAAGTCCTTTGAAAAAAACTGGTGCTTATAATCGATGCATTTTATATGAAGGATAAATCCCTCGAATGAGAATTTTATATACGGAAAAAATTTAGTGCTCATGGTCAATGTTTTATATACGAGTGCTTAGATTAAATATCTTGAATAAGAATTTTATGCAATGTGCAATGAAAAAAAAACTGGTGTTTATAATAATCGATGGGTGATATATGAAAAATAAATCCTTCGAATGTGAAGTATACTGGAAACAAAAATGCTTATAATCAATGTTTGATATACGAGTACGTAGATGAATATATTGCCCCGAATGAAAATTTTATGTATTGTGTTCTGAAAATACTAGTTCTTATAATCGTTGCATACTCTATGAAGAATGAATCCGTTTAATGAGAATTTTATGCAAAGTGTATGAAAAAAATTTAGTGCTCATAATCAATTTTTGATATATAAGTATTTATATCGAATCTCTTGAATGAGAATTTTATGCAATGGGCATTGAAAAAACCGGTATTTATAATCTATGCGTGATATATGAAAAAAACATCACTTGAATGCCAAGTTCACTGAAAAAAAGATGCTTATAATCAATATTTGATATACTAGTACGTAGATAAAATACCTCGAATGTCAATTTCATGCAACGTGCACTGAAAAATCTGGTGCTTATAATCGATGCTGGATATATGGAAAATAAGTTCCTGGAATGCGAAGTGCACTGAAAAGAAATGTTGTACGATTCACGATATGTGTCGTACAGTTACCTACTACAAAGAAATAATAACTAAGATTAAATGTACCAATTAAATTCAAAATTAAATCATATTTTTATAATAAATAATAATGAAATGTACATTTTCATAACTTGAATTATTTCCTTCATTCATTTATTTTTATATTCAATTATTCTCAAACTTTTTTTCATTTAACCACTCTCAAACATTGTTTATTTATTTCATTGTGTCTGCTATTTATACATAGTGAAAATAACTTCGTTCCAATCGGGTATCTCACGACATCTGTCGTCTTTTTTTAAAGATATTCTTCATAATAAATCCACGTACTCAAATGATACATTCTGTGATATAATTGGCCACTTAGCGGCAGAAAAATCTAACGAACAAGATGGCCATTAATGCAAGACATACCGTACCGTCCTGTAGATCTAAGTTTCTGGACTATTATAAAAATTGAGCCGCATATCTTTATACACAAAAAAGATCAACGGTTGGGAAGAAATATTAGTTTGTTCTTGCGCCAGAGAGCAGATGCGGAGCGGGCACGGACAGCGGTATCGGCAGGTGAATTACCAGGTGCTGGGTAACATCTGCACCAAGCGGATGCCCTTTGTCGATGGCTCGTGATGCTATTCTACACGATTCAATGGTCAGAATACGAGAGTGCTCGACTAGGTCGATATTTTGGATCGTCGATACTGAAGTCGAAGTATTATTACATTCCAATGATTTTCTATTGAATATTGAATTGATGAATTTATATACTTACATTATATTTCATCCTTATGAAAAAAATTCAAATTTATTAAGTTTATTAGCATGCATTCATTCGCAAAAACTCATTGAGATTCTATTAAATAAAAATAAAACGTGTGCAATTGGGGGGAACCCGTCACGGGGGAAGGGGGTATTTTTCGCACTGTTTTATTGTTATTTTCTAATTTTTTCTCCTTTGATACTATTTTTGACGCTGTGCATATGATATTATTATTTTCTCTCTGCAATGTATGTGAATAGTGGATAGTAAACACTCGAATCACATGTACATTAGACGTATGTGAATAGTTGTTAAAAAAATATTGGGGGACCTTGAATATTGACATTCAATTAGAAAACACCCTATATATTATATATATATATATATATATATATATATATATATATATATATATATATATATATATATATATATATACACTGGCCAGCAAAATTAACGCACCACTAAAATTTGGGTCAATTTCAAAGTTAATTTTCTCGCGAACTGGTGAATCGATTTAGATAAAATTTTTTCAATGTAGCTTAAATCTTCAGAAATGACGTTATGCAAAGAGAGAGAATTTAAATTCGAGTTTTAGGCATATACTGGGTGTTTGAAAAAAAACTAGTAAAATGCACAACTTTTGTCATATTCTGTGGGAATTCCCATCAACAGTATTAGGTGTCTCTCTAAGTCAAAATATAGCCCCATCTTTTACAAGCATTTTGTTTTTTTATTCACTTTTTTTTCTTGCTTATTAAATGAAATACAGAATTTAATGTAAAACGTAACAAATAAAATTTATTTAAAAAAAATGAAAATAAAATCTTAAACATTAAAATAAAAAGTCAACATCGGGTGTTTTCTCCACTATTCCTTATAACTGATTGACATCGACGACCCATATTTTGAACCAGACGTCCAATTTTTGCTTGATCTATATTTGTCCATATTTCCCTCATAATGTTTTCTACATCATCCAAGGAGGCAGGTGGGGGTTGATGATCTCTAAGCTGCCTTTCATTAGATCCCATAAATGTTCTGTAGCGTTAAGGTCTGGACTACCTGGAGGCCAATCTAGGACCTCAATATTCACCTGATTTAGATAATTCAGTTCTATTTTCGCAGTATGTGGTCTGGCATTATCTTGCATTAGTATAAAATTATCTCCAATATAACCAGCCATAGGGACCACATGCTCTGACAAAATTTCGTCAATGTACTTTTCGTTATTTAAAGGTGCTCCATGCAAGGACATGATGTCTGTACGAGTCTTTTTTCGACATTAAATTCCGTATTTCATTTAATATGTGAGATAAAAACTTGAATAAGAAAACAAAATGCTTGTAAAATATGGGGCTATATTTTGACTTAGAGAGACACCTAATACTGTTGATGGGAATTCCCACAGAATATGACAAAAGTTGTGCATTTTACTAGTTTTTCTTCAAACACCCAGTATATGCCTAAACCTCGAATTTAAATTTTCTCTCTTTGCACAACGTCATGCCTGAAGATTTAAGCTACATTGAAAATTTTTTATCTAAATCGATTCAGCAGTTCGCGAGAAAATTAACTTTGAAATTGACCCAAATTTTAGTGGTGCGTTAATTTTGCTGGCCAGTGTATATATATATATATATATATATATATATATATATATATATATATATATATATATATATATATATATATATATATATATATATATATATATATATATATATATATATATATATATATATATATATATATATATATATATATATATATATATATATATATATATATATATGTATAATAAATGAACATGTGCCCGCAAACTTTTAGTTCCCAATCTATAGAGCATTAAATTTTCAAGATTTTTTAATTTTCAAATAAACTTAAAAACAAAATAAATAGCGTTTTTTATTTTCATTGTGATAATTGGTTATCCCTTTTTGTTACAAATTTTAATTAAATGTAGCGAATTAAAAGAATTGATTTTGATTTGTTCTGGATAAGGGTCGCAGTAGCTTAAAAATTACAAGAGACAAACAATTTTATAAACACAACAAAAAATTCATTTCGTATTTCATAATCTACCAGAGGAGCACCACAGGAAAATTTATGGAGCGAAAAAGAGTCTGATCTCTGAAAAAATGTCTCCCTGTAGATTTTCATAACCTATGTTTCAAATTTGATCTTGAAACTTTAACGCTCTGTAGATTGGTAACGAAGCGTTTGTGGATATATGCTTATGGAAAAAAAACTCTTATTTTGACCTGATAAATACGCCCCTGAAATCTCGATACTCAGTTCTGAAATACTTCTATATATATAGGGTGTTAATTAATAAGTGTCCGATGTTGTAAAAGACGATTCCTCAGTTATTTATAAGATGCAAAGTTCATATAAGTATGGGTCCGCAAGGACTTCATTTTTGAGATACATTTTGTTAAAAATTTTATTTTATTGCTGACATGATAGCAGAAAAAAACATCGGAACTAACATACTAGCCTACTTGATACTTTCCAAAAACTGAAAAATTATTACAGAGCAACCTTCTAGCCTACTTGATACTTTTATTTTTAAAGAGAAGTGGATGCATTGATTTATTTAAATTAAAATATCTCGCAAACGGCTACTTGTAGCGTATATATTTTTCACGTAAAAGTGATAGACGAATCAATTCTTCCTCTAGAAGTCTAGAAAATGTAATACATCCATGCAAAAAAAAGTTGTGACTCCCAAAAAAAAAATATAGGTTTCTAGGTGGTGCCCCCTACAATTATCAGACAAACTAAGACCAAATTTGAATTTCTCATATCAAAAAAATCACCAAATACTAATTTTCCAAATATTGACATTGTTTCAGAAATTATTCACGAATAACAAAAATTAAATTAAATTTTTAACAATCTGTATCTCAAAAATAAAGGCCATGCGGACTCATCCTTATATCGATTCGTGAATTCGATATTTTCCTTGATTTGATCATCCCTGATACGCGGATTAAGGACCTTTCATATTTCCTGCTCTGAACCAGGAAGTGTCTGAACATTAAAATCTAATGAAAACGGCATCAGACTCTCGTTATGACATTTCAATGGACGACCGGCCGTATTTAAATTTTCTCCTCGTTTTATAAGTTTATTTGCCGGAGTCGATATTATAGCCACGATGCGTCACGTTGGGGGTAAAAACGATTTAATAGGTCTGCTTTGTGATTTCAACCGGTGTTGATGTTTTCTTATTTGATGTATATAATTTTCCTTCTGCTAACGAGTTCGACACCTCGTTCGATGAGTGAGCTACGAGTGTAATTTGTTATATTGTTGATGAAAACCAGAGAATTGAAATTTCATATAAGTGTATCTGAAATATAATTGTTTTGTCGTGATAAGAAAGTTATATATTGTTGATCTTTCACTGAACTCTTGGTGAAACATGTTTTTTATTTTCACCATATCTTGTTAAACATAACCATTGTTTCGCCAAACTCAGAATAAAATAGGAATACATATAAGAATTTCCAAAGATGAAACAACACCCAGAGCCGTAGCCAAGGGGGCACCAGAGGGGGCTGAGCCCCCTCTGGAATTATTGAAGCCCCCTCTAGAAAAGAAACCAGAGTTTCTACTTAACCTTTTAGGCCCCTACACACGGACGTTGATGTCTTAACACATCAACGTGCATCCAAGAACGTGCAACCAATAACGTTAATGTCAGAGGGGGCTGAGCCCGCTCTGGAATTATTTAAGCCCCCTCTAGAAAAGATACCAGAATTATTACAAACCAAAAATGTTTATATCTGCGTTGAAACATAAAACTAGCCTAGTAACAAACAAATCTACCTAATTGACTCAAAATTATTTATTTGCGGCATCTTTTATCCCGAAAAATATGTTCACGTTATCCTAAAATAAAATAGCGACAAACGAGCGGCTACTATAGCAGGGTTGTCAGATTTTTCAGAGCCGTGTCGTACTTTAGACGCTGATTTGTTGCCCAAAAGCGCAACCGTGATTGCGACATGTGCACCCAATATGTTGCCTACTCGTCCAAAAGACAATAATAGGTATTTTCAGGACTTTTTACTTAAATTACTATTACAATCAAAACCACGATTCTGTTACAAATATCTTTATTTTTATATAAACTGTACACAAAACATCATCATCATCTTTGTCTGTGGTTAAAGTTGTGGATTGGTTCAGCTACTGATACATATCGGAATTAAATTTTGCATACATAGCTTTGCTAGGCTCAAATTCTCAAATTTATTGCAATGTGAGATCTAATAGACACGACTGAATTTAACATTTTTAATATCATTTCGTTTCGAATTTTACATTCAACAACAATCATCAGTGAAAATATCCTCTCCACGAATGCAATGGATGACGGTAAGCTTAGACGAGTAAATGCAAATAGAGCTAAATCTTAAAAATAAATTGGTAGGCCGCATTTTTTAAATCTGTAACCTTCCTCCAAAAAATAATAGGGTTATCATGGACTGATTCACCAAACATCTTTTTCCAATCGACATTTAACAAGTTTCTATATTGTATCTCTGTGTCAGATATTCTATTGGTAGTCACAAAAGTAAGTGGCAGCTCAGAAAATTGTGGTCTTTGGACTGGATTTAAAATTATAGCAGACAAAAACTTCTTATCTGCCGAAAAACATTTAAATGCCAGAGCATGCGTTTGATTAATTCAAGTAAAAGTACTTCAAGAAAATCCACACATTTTCCTTTAATTTCTTCAACCTCTTCAGATAAAATATTATTAGCCGTTAATTCATTGCCAAACTTAGAAAATTATATTTTACGTAAGTGGAAATAGAAACACAACTAAAAACGATTAAGCGCAAACAAGTGACGAAGCAAGAGAGATAATATTAACTTGGTTGTCTATTTATAAGCTATTTGTTTTATTCATTTAGATTTTTCTATGAGAGATTTTTGATTTATTATTTTTTATTAGAACAAATTTTTTTATTTTTCCAAAATGTTTTTTAATGAATATTCTTTGTCCAGTATAGTTTTCTAGTTAAAAAGAAAGGAAAGCTGTATAGTCCTGTATTTTTTTCACGTATATTTATTTAATGTAGTACTACGTAAAAACCAAGCCCCCTCTAGAATTTGTCTAACCCCCTCTAGAAAGCAGTGCTGGCTACGGCCCTGACTACACCCCATAATAAATCAGGTATTTATAAGCTAACTTGCGGTTCATATCCTGTGCGTAAAATGGAAGATAGGAATCAATGGCCAGAAGAGCCAAGCAATCTTATTCCAGAAAAGGATGCAAAAACCAATAGAAAACATAAAGATAGAAAACAACGATATTCAATGGTCTAAGGAAGTTACTTACCTGAGAGTAACTATGGATACGAGATTAACATGGAGAAAACATGTAAACAAAGCAGTACAAAAGACAAAAGCAGCAATGGCGCAGCTTTATCCACTCATCAATAAGAAGAGCAAGATGACGAACACAGTTAAGATAGCCCTGATAAGGGCCATAGCCAGACCACAACTGACGTACGGATCAGTAGCGTGGGGATACACTGCAAAAAGCAACCTAGACCGGATAGCAAGTACGGAAAATAGATTTATTAGAACAGCATTGGGAGCACCATGGTATGTTCGAAATGAACAAATACATAGAGATATTGAATGGGAACGTTAACCTATCAAAGAATTTATGAAGAGAAAAGCGCAAAATATATTTATGGCAATAAAAGAGCATCAAAATCAAGAGCTCAGAGAATTGACAAACTACGATCCAGAAGAGGACGCATAAAGAACGAGAGTCTATTACAAAAGACCTAGAGATCAACTTGACTAATAATTCTTTTATTTTCAGGTCCATAAGCTGTATGGAATCCTCTCCATCCTTCACCCCATCCCTCCCAACTCACATTTTCCATTTCCCCTTACTTTTTTAATGCGCCGCGACGCAGAGAGACATACACTTGGGTCTTGAAATATAGACACAAGGAAGAGAAGAGGTTCTAGTGCTGACCGCAGCACGTGAGTCCTAATCTAAGTGCGAGACTGGAGGTTTAGTAGGCTAATGCCCGGACACCGAAAGAACAGAGGTGTTTTTAGTGGGTAGGCAATATTGCATATATATATATATATATATATATATATATATATATATATATATATCAACTATTGAATCCCACACAGGCCGGGTTAGCAACCGGTATCGATTTTAAAGTTTTCACTTCGATTTAAAAAAAAAAATCATATCCTGTAGTATATAGTGGCCAAACCAACTGAAACTTCGGAATTAAAATATCTGAACATAATAAAAGTTACGATAAGGAAAAAAAATTCGACTTATTCATCACACCTTCTGAAACATAAACATAGCTTCAATGACGAATTTGTAATATAACATTCAGAGAAGAAAGGCTATAAACTTAATTTATTGGAAACCCTTAAAATCAATATCAGAAAAAGTTCCAATAATTGATCGAATAAACAATTAGATATTAATAATTCTCTTTTGTTTAATTTATTTTAGTGAAATATTGAATCTTTGTACCTGTTATGTTTACCCACTTTTATACATTTATCTACCTGCCAATAGATTACGTTTTTGGTTTTCCCACACCGATTTGTATTCAGTGGTGGATTTACGAAAGTTGGGGCCCTATGCCAACTTTTCTGTGCGGCCCCCCTGTCGCCCCCAGGGTGAAGTATTGTGAGTGTTACATAGAGGCTTCTTTGCGATGGTTCGGAAACAAAGTTAGCTAAAATCATCCTTAAAAATTTGTTTATTGTATTCAATATATCTATCTAAGACAATAAAGTAATAAAATTGAAACTAAACACAAATGGTACCCTTCTTTACCAACTTTAAAAACGAAATATAACATACGACTGTACAGACATTAGATGTATTGTATTCAATATCTAATAAAAATTTTTAAAATTAAATATAGCATGCAAGACTGTCGCCAACAAAACATAAATTACAGGCCTACACAAGTTAAATAAAAAACACTAAAACTACTCAACAGGATTTCAAATTAGTATCTACAGATTAACTTTTCGTGAAGCAAAATCTTTGACTATGTCATCAAAATCTAAGTCTTTCAACAGTTCGGCATTTGCAACGAAACTGGCTGAACTAGACAACCTTGAGTCAGAACTGGAATTTCTCAAATAATTTTTAATCCGTTTTAAAATACCAAATGTGCTCTCTCCAGTTGCATTGGAAGTCATCATTAATTATTAAGTGCAAGTACATCCTTCAAAAAAAAAAAATATATATATATATATATATATATATATATATTTATTTATTTATTTGGAACCCTGTGCGGCCAACAACACCGAGAAGATAATCTCGGTGTTGTTGGTGCGGCCCCCCTACAGCTCGCGGCCTAGTCGGCCTAGTGGTAAATCCGCTACTTTTTGTATTTCCCATTTCTAGATTCGTAAGATATTCCATTTGTGAAGTTAGTTTGAATTACTCATCTGAAGAAGCCACTTTGGCGAAACAATTGTTATGTGTAACATAATATAGTGAAAATCAAAACCCAAGTTTTATGTTCATGGATTTTCATCAAGTATCGGCCCAATTAATTGTTTGTTTCAATTAACAAAGTAGAAGCTTTTTTCCTTTCAATTCGTATTCAAATTGTTTACAGTTTGCATGGTTGATCCTTATAATTTCACTGACTCAATACGATCGTAATTTGATACGCATAGAGTTCAAATCTTGATATTTATTTTGTAATTAGCAGATTTTATCGAAAGTAATTATTAATTTTCCTGTCATTATTGATTCCAACTCAAGTGGGTCAATAATAGCGTTATATCTTAGATCGAAAGGCCTTTACCCTCATTGTTAGTAGTAAAAGTTGAAACAACTGTTACCTTGGTTACGAGTAGTTATGAAATCATAAAGACATTCGAAATTTCAAGAAAAATTTGCCTTAATTAGTTGTAATAATTTTAATTGCAATTGTTTATTCTGTCATTCTAACATATATGCACTAAATGATTAGTCAAATACGTGTTTCAAATCCGACACTGAAGTCGTATTATCCCCTCATTTTTGTTCTTTTTATAAACGAATTTTTAACCCCCTCAATTGGGTTATTGAACAAACTTTTTGTGATAAAACTATTTTCAGTTTTTTTGTTTTCGCTCTAATTAAAACGTTATATTAAATTAAAAATACATTTTTGAATCCATTACCGAAAACACGCCGACAGTTCCCGAACAAACAAAAGCTCGTGTGACGTCACAATGTTATTTTCTACTCATCATAGCACACAGCTGACACAGTGTTCTGGCTTTTAAACGTTTAAATCTTGTTGTTATCGTCAATATATTAATAAATATATCTAAAATATCAAACCTAAAAAGTTATTGTGCTTGCTTTGTACCAAATATTAAATATTAATATGCACAAAATAAAAATGAAACAAGTCATAAAAACAAATACAGAAAGCTTATTTATAACAATAAACCCTGAACTCCTCGGTCGAGTAAGGTTCACATTGCATAATTAATATGTGAATACTTCTTTTAAAGGTCCCATGATTAGAAATAACCTGTAGATGTTTAGGTAACACATTGAACAACTTGAGTGCCATGTACTCTGTGCCTCTTTCACGTAGAGTGGTAGAATGAATAGGAAGAAAGTACGAAACACTTTGCCTTGTATTATTAATATTCTTAAATTTTGCAAAATAATCTTGGTTTTTATGGAAAAATGTAAGTACTTTATATATATACAGCCCATAGAAAGTGAATAAATTGCGCTTTCTAAATAGACCACGACAAAATTGTCTGGAGTCTATGCGCAGCATAGATCTAACTATCCATTTTTGGCAAATGAAGAGACTATCAGGTGGATTATGTACGAATACTACAAAAAATATTTTAAAATTTTCCACAAGATGTTACACATCAAGTATATTATCGAAATTAACCTTTATAAATCGTTTATCACACACATGATTAAATAAAAGTAGCTATTATAAATAATTTTTTTGCACTAAGCTAGAAGCCATTGACACTGTACTATCGAGAAGTTACTTTAACATTATGACGTCACAAACATGGCCACCCATCCTGACACATTTGTAGTCCTGTGATTCTTTGTAAAATTTTATCAATTTTAAATTGTATTTTTTTTTTTGAAAATTTTTTTTAAATTTAAAGATATTGTCGGGTCGCCTATTCGTATAATTTATGATAAAGTTTTAAAATACATACAAAAAATTGATGATTTATTTTCAAAACCCAATTGCAGGGGCTGCAGAGATGCACAAAGGTTGAATACCTGCAAAACCTGAAATATCTGCATAAAAATTGTGGTGATGTGAAAAAACATTTGAAATTCCCCAATGAAATTAAGAAGTTAAATTTCCAACCTTCTAACTGAATTTCTAGTGATTGTATAGATGCAGAAATACATAATTTGTGAAAATTTCAACTGTCTAGCTGTGGCGGTTCTTGAGATACAGCCTGATGACATACGGACGGACAGACAACGAAGTTTTAGTAATAGGGTTCCGTTTTAACCCTTTGGGTACGGAACCCTAAAAAGCACTAAAGAACAAGCGGCAATTAGACAAAAAGTTCATTCCACCAAAATGCACTTCCTTAGCATAAACTCAATCTACCTAGAATTTTTCGAACCTCTATAACTCAATATGGATCTTGGGGGTGCAAAAAATCTCAAAAAAAAGCACTACACAACAAGCGGCAATTAGAGAAAATAGTTCATGCCGCCAAAATGCACTTCCTTGGCATGAACTCAATCTACCTAGAATTTTTCGAGCCTCTAACTGAATTTGGATCTTGAGGGTTCAAAAAACCTCAAAAAAAGCACTTAACAACAAGCGGAAATTAGAGAAAAGGGTTTATACCACCAAAATGCACTTCCTGAGCATAAACTCAATCTACCTAGAATTTTTCGAAACTCTTACTCAATTTGGATCTTGGGGATGCAAAAAACCTCAAACGTTTTTTTCAGCTCCGTGCACCCTCCATATACTCTAGGAGACCGAATTTCGTATATGTGGTAGATAATTGATTTCCACATGTTTAAACTGAATTTAACCAAATTATGATGATTTGGTTGAAATGAAATTTTAATATTTCATATTTTTTATTATCTTCAGCTAACAGGTGAATAAAAAGTCTAGATACCATTTTGTTTTTGAAATAAGATAGTTGCATAGAAATATCATCGTAGATTTGCATTTACCTGCATATTTTATTGCTTCTTGAAACTTTCAAAAAAATCATGGGAAAAATGATTGAATAACATGAAATCAAACACAATCAGTAACCAATAATTCTATTGCAATGAGAAAATCAATTTATTAATTATTGGGAGAATACTTACACTCTGGTAACTTCAAACAATGGAAAATTCTATCTTCTATGGAAATTTCAAACAATGACGGTGTACTGACCTTGTTGACTTGCAAATCAAGCCGAGGACATCATGAAGAAAGCAAACATTTGACTCGGAACGAAATTTGTTCTCACATAATAAAGCAAAGATAAACAAATCTACATCTAACATAACTGTTAATTAAATGATAATCTGGAATCAACAAATGGATGGCATGTAAGCAATATGAGACCTTACTTTAATCACAATCACAGTGTCTTTCTGCCATGAGTTCTATCTGATATATAAATATAATATAGATTATAAATCAACTAACGTTAAACACTCTTGTTCTTGGTGTCGCTAAAGTTGCTATATTATATTAATAGCCCGAAACATATATGTCGGGTAAATATAGCAATTTTAGTTGATTTATAGTTTTGAATAAGTCATAAGCGAGCATTCAATTGACGTTATTCAACGTTATATATATATATACATACATATATATATATATATATATATATATATATATATATATATATATAAAATATATTAATTATAGCTGGGTATTCGGCAAGGAGTTATGATCTAAACAACCAAATTTGTCTCAGTCGACGTTTCGACTCTTTATTGAGTCTTCCTCAGGACATCTACAATTTAAAAAGAATGACAAAGAATGTTACACCGAAACAGTTCGTCTTATATATATAAAAAACAACAAAATTACATGTATACAACAGTTTCTTTGAACTCTAGTTCCTGCAATTTACAAGGAATATACAACAAAAACTCATTTAAAACCGAAAACATGTTAAAATAACGTGAATAAAGCTAAAATACAGAAATAAATGGGCTCGAAATATCAACTAAATGGTATAAAAATCTGACTGAAACTCAAAAACAAATGCCAAAATTTAATCAAATACTTACAAACAGTTAGGTTGTAAGGCCCATAACATGACACAACTCTACAACAGCTCATTGTTTTTGGAGTAAAAATTTTCTATTAATTTGATAATTTCGAAGCGAGGAGCCAAACATAACCTCACGAAAAACAATAACAAACCCAGATGACTGTCAAGCGACATTGTATTATCAGTAACCCGCGCATGTGGACAATTTCATAGAAAGGAATATAACAATACTATGAAGAAGGTATAGCTAATTTATGAACATGAGAAAATATGATACTAAATATTAAATAGCATTCAGGGAGGATTTATCTAAACTTAAAACATATTTATATATTCCACTAAGATTACCAATATCGTATCTAAAATTAATCCTTTCACGTAAATCACATATGAAACACATCTCCATGAAAACTCTCTTCTTGTAATTCACCTCTGTCATTAAAATTTTCCGCTCACTGAAATTGATATTATGTCCAGTTTTATTCACATGACTAGCCAAAGCACATCTATTCGGTCTTAGTTTAATGTCACTTTTGTGTAATGATATCCGCTGTTTTAGTGATTGCGAAGTTTGTCCCACATAGGAAGCCCCACAACTACAATTAAACTTATAAATTATATTGGTCCTACAAAGGTCGTCATCTCTATCCTTTACAAGAGAAAACAGATTCCTATTTGTCAGAATATTACAAATAGCAATTCTCAGATTCGGGACCTTGTAGAGGATCTTTCTCAGTTCGAAAGTAAGGCTTGTCGAGTTTCCCGGAGTGTCGAGATTTCGGAGTTCTAATGTTGATCATATGACTCTAAAATGCTTAGAGAAAACTGTAAAACTCACTATTTTTCATCTAAAATTCAGAAAATTTCACGGGGCATGACCCCTGGTATGGGCCCCCCAATATTTTTCATCAGTCGGCGCCACTGTATATATATATATATATATATATATATATATATATATATGTATATATATATATATATATATATATATGTATATATATATATATATATGTATATATATATATATATATATATATATATATATATATATATATATATATATATATATATATATATATATATATATATATATATATATATAAATATATATATATATATATATATATTTAAAGAATAGTATGAAATTACAAAAATTTTTATTCCATATAAAAATAATATTGTTTATACCTATAAGTAGAATTTTTTATAATTCTATTGAGTTGATTTTTCAGTATGAAATCATATTTTGAACCATAGAAGTTTTAGTTTCTCTGTTTCAATTTGAAGAAAGATTTATTGAAAACGGTCGAATGTAGTTAAAATTTTCTTCATAAAGAACGACTAGATCGACAACCATGGTGCAAGCATGAAAAATTTCAATACATAATTTTCTTGATTTAACCTTCAAAATACAGTAATCTAATGCCACATGTAGCAAAACGTACTCACCTTGCAGAAGATGAATTAGCGCACGTCGGGAACACTTGTGACACTTGAGTCACTCCCATCAAATTATGTATTATTTTGAAGAAAAAGGATGATTCCTCGAGAAATCTGACCTATGTAGGAGAAATCTTGATTCAGAATATTTACCCCAAAGGTTTTCAGTTTCTAATAGCTGATGCTGATACGTTATCAATCGTCGATTGTTTTTATGATCTTTGAATGATTGTAGAATTTGTAATATTTGTTCGAATGTCTTATAAAATTTTTCATTTGTAGATTGTAGGACATCAATTCAATAAAGAGGAGTAGTTATACCGGAAAAGCAAATTTAAATTGATAAATATATAACTAGTTAAATTAGAATCAACAAAACGTTTCGGACGGTTTGGTATTGTTGCCGTTTTCAACATAAAGAAATTATTTTATAATCCTTTTGTTATTTGCATAATTTGACAGTGGTTAGTTGGTAATATATCTTATTTTTGAAATAAATAACAATTTCATATTATTTTATAATACTTCTTTTGTGAAAAAAGACGGAAGGTGTCGTGGAATACCCGGTTGGAATGAAGTTCCTTTTGGTATAGTGAACAGCAGGCAAAAAGAAATAAATTAAAAACGTGAGAGTTATTAAATCAAAGAATAAATAAATGAAGTAGTGGTAATAAAGTTGTTTCAATAATTTGCTTTTGTAAAGTTATGAAAATTGATTATTATAAAAATATGAACTTAATCAGGTCATTCAATGTTAGTAATGATTGGTTTGTGGTAACTAAAGTAGAACATATATGATATAATATGTTGATATCATATAAACATATTTCATCAAGTTCTTGGGAAATATGAAAAATACATTATTCATTTGAAAAATTTAAACATTAAACGAAATAACACATTGCAGAACTTCGCATCTATGGTGGCCATCTATGGGTGTGAAGTGACAAGAGTTTTTGATGTTTTGGTCTAGAGTGAGGTACCTATCAGTTTCCGATAGATGGCGCTATGATTTGTTCGTATGTCCTTAGTTCTCTTCTTAGAAACTATTATGTAGATCGATAGACGAGATACTACCGAGTACTGATGAGCTCGTTACAGAGCGAAACAAACAATCTGTTGCAAGGATCTCCAAACTACGGCCCGTGACAGCTTAAGAAGATGTGATCAATATGGCCAATTGTTGTTATTATTGCTCTGATAAGTTGAAGAAGAAAACACAGAATGATAATTACTCAGCTTTATTTACTTGCAAGGTAAACTTAACTTAAGTATCTAAGCTTAAGCATATCAATAAGTAACATATAATTGAAATGAATCCCACTAATCACAGTAAAACCAAAAACACTGATGAGATTTATGTAATTGTGATTTTCGACCGACAATAGTTTGCAGTTGTTAATCAATTTTACTTGTACTAAATATTAAAAAAGATTTAAGATGCTCCTGGGTTAATTTAGATCTGTAAACATTTTTTGTGTATCTACTTCATTTTGGAAAACGTTTTCTCACACAAGTAAGTAGTACCAAAAACAGAAAAAAAATCCACTTTGCGATAAGTCTACTCTAGAAATCTCGTTAAGGGCAGAAAAACTGTGTTGGCCATTAGAACATACTGAAAAAATAATTATGGTCCTAAGGTTTCAAAGTTCGAAGATCCCAGTTCTAGTGTTTCAGTCATTTGTGCGCCGACGTCGAATGTTTAACATTCGCCAGATCTCATGAAACTAGTTCCGTTGGATGGTTGATTTGACAATGACAATAATATCAACGAGAGCATTAGGTATTATTCACGTTATCATTGCCGTTTTGATCATTCCTGTTTGACAATCTGCCTAAGTCAACATATTATGTGATTCGAAGATTCATTCGATCCCTATGAGGCCCTTACCCTATTCAACTATCAAATAATACAGTATTCCATAATCAAATTCTATCGATATTTAAAAAGCATACTTCAAACTGAAAATATCTGACAAATAGGAGTGAAACTTGAACTTATCAATTCATTATTCTTTTGTTTCGTAAGATTTGACTGAAATTCTGGGAATTTTGATCTCAAATTTCTTAGATTAATATCTAATCAACGCAGGTAACCATAAATAAGTACCTATATCGAATTTATATATATATATATATATATATATATATATATATATATATATATATATATATATATATATATATATATATATATAGTGGCGCACCCAGGGGGGGAGCCATGGGGCTGCAGTCCCCCCCGAGATTTAAAAGAGTATTTCAAAAGAACTGAGATTACTAAGATAATAATTGTAAAATGAGCTCATCTACTACTATGAAATGAGCCCACTGTCACTATCAGTCAACCATAAGATCCATTGTGATTTACCGGATACGGGATGTGCGTTTTCTATTTAAATTTAAGGAGGTAAATTTTGATTCAGCCCCCCCCCGAAAGTCAATCCTGGGTGCGCCCTTGTATACCAGGTAGCGAGAAAGTTTGGCAACAAGGTATTTCCTTTGAAACGATTAAACGTATAATTATCAAATTTTAGGGTTATGCACAGGATTGTATTTTTCGTTTTTCAGAGGTCCTGTCAAACTTGAGTGACGTCAGCATTCAGTTTACCGTCGCCATCTTGAATTTTTTCAAATAGCACCGTAGGTCGATATATCGTAGAATAGCTGATTTCGTCCTCTTCTTGAAAATACAGAATACGTACCACATTACTAAAAAGATGAAAGAAACAATTTTCAAAGACATACATAATGTAATTTTTTAATTCATACTAACTTACAAAAATATTAATAGTTTCCTTATAACAGGAGCTCAAAATGTTGGTCGCTTGTATCTTAGCAATAACACAATCTGTATTTGAAGTTTAGAATAGAATTGTTCATCATTTATGGAGAAATTGTTTGTATCTCAAGATATTTGAGTGTTTATGAATCAGTTATCTCTGTTATAAAGTGGAGTCAAGTCGGGAGATCTTGCCGGCCACTTAATTACACCTCTTCAAACAATCCATCTCTGAGGGTAATTTGATGATTATACGTTTAATCGTCTCAAAAAAATACGTTGTTGCCAGACTTTCTCGCTACCCTGTATATATATATATATATATATATATATATATATATATATATATATATATATATATATATTATATATATATATATATATATATATATATACATATATATATATATATATATATATTATTTATATATATATATATATATATATATAATATATATATATATATATATATATATATATATACATATTTGAACTAGCATATACAAATTACTGAATTTCGAATTCTTTTTTAACGAACAGCTTATGCTTAGAACAACAAGTATGTTGAACTAATATTTTTTGAACGTTGGAAATTATCGTTGAAAGTATTTTTTGAGCGCTGTCTCTCGGTGTTGCGGACATAATCCGCAATATTTTATTGCATCCTGACATAGATAACAATAGTATAGATTTATTTCTGGACATATGGGTTTGGAGCATGTCCACAGCTCATTCAGATTGAGTTAGAAGGTTTCAATTTATTTCTTCAACGGCTCAATTTTTATGTTCAAATTTCGAGCTCTCTTGGGGACTTTCGAGCATTGCGCATGTCAGCAGCCGCTCAAATTCGGTTAGAAGACTGCAAATTTGTAAGTGAATTCGGTTGCTGATAGAGAGGTGGTATTTGGGCGTTTCAAATGTTTTCTATCACCACCGCATTAGTGAAAATTTCAAGCGTTTAGGCAGTTTTCACACTTTGTACATCCAAATTGACGTAGAGAGGAAATTTGTATGAAGAACAACAAAAATTAAGGAAAAACACGACCCTAGGGATGGAGCTCTGCTGCTCACGCATTTTTCTAACTTCTAATTTCCAAACGATTTTCCTTCTTCAAGTTAGTGTTGAATTCTAAATTTATCAAATTTCAACAATATATTTTTGAAATCAAAACGATAATGGGGGTGGGTATCAGTGCAAACTTATACCTCATCTCTAACTTCATATAAATAATTTGTATTGAAATATTTTTATGTAATAAATGTTACATATTGTGTGATCAATTCTATCCAGTTTTCCTTAACTGTAAAGTTTTTGTCAAGTATATATTTATCAAGAATTAAATAAAAGCTTATAGATTCGATAATTAAAATATCTTTTCAATTGGATGTATCAGAGAATTTTTGAATACAATGAAAATTTGCCCTTCCGTATAATATAAATTCACATTGTAGAACTTTGCACGGCTCCTAAATTTAGAGCAGTGACGTCGACGTAACAATGATAATGAAAAAATTTATTCATCCGATTAAAGGTTAATCTATATCAAAATTAGACAGTTAGGACGATTGCACACGGAGCGATATCATTACCATCTTTATATATTCTCTCTTGTCTCTTACATGCTAGATCCAACAATAGCTACATTCTGAATAATGAAATTCATGATTATTACACCAGACAAAATAGTCTCATTCATATAGATATTCTACGCCTGAACTCTAGTAAATCTTGTTACAATTACTACAGCAAAGTGTTTTTTAACAAACTCCCACAAAAAGTGAAAGAACTTCCTCTTAAACAATTCAAAAACGTAATAAAGTTGTTTTTAATTAAAAACGCATTTTTTGATTTCGGTGAATTTCTAAATATACAGTTCACAAATGACAGCTTTAAATCATAATTGAAAATTTGTACATTATTTTTATATCATTTTAATTTAAAATAACATTTTTTTTATAAGTCCTGTGTTTTGTTATTTGTAACTGTGCAATTAATTTAATTTGATATTGTGATTTAGTTTTAGTTATATGTTGTAATATACAAGATATTTTTTTATAATGACAGATGTAAACCTATGTATAACATGCTCAATAAACTTGAACTTGAACTTAAACTTGACCAAACATTTTAGCAACGCCACATAAGTGAGCGTAAAGCGACAAACTGGTAACAAACGTAAAGTCGCTTTGAAGACAGACGAAGGCTATGTAAATAATTAATTTAAATTTATTTTTTTATAAGCTTTAATAATAATTTAAAATTTTTTCTCTAACTTTTATCGTTCTCGAGATACTCATATCACGTGATCGACCTGAAGGTATAGGTCAATGGAGTTTTCGACTTCAGGGGTATATCGACCGTCCCTGTTCAGAATCTGGTGAGAGCTAAGCTGTATCTATTCTACTTTTACGTTTAGAAGTCTGAAAGCTCGTGATAAATGGTACACCTATATAGCGTTAGTTTTTCACATACAACGATTTATAGCGGCGTTGGCAAGTCCCTCATCACCGAGCTAGTTAGCCAAATACTTAGGTAGGCTGGTTAGTGATCAGGAGGTCCTGGGTTCAAATCACGGGGTTGACTTGTCTGCCATGAGTTTTTCTTACAGGTTTCCTCATGTCGTGAAATAAGTCACTGCTTGCAAACTTACAAGGCGAATACTGTGCCAGTATTTATCTTCTAAACTTCCATAAATATCCTGTCTCGCCCGGGCGCGGATCCAGGCCCGACTTTTGGGAGGGAACTTTTATATATTCAAAAGCCAAAAAGTACTGGTATTTTGGGCAATGGTAAATCGAGAAGCTCCCAATCAAAACAATTAGGTGGGGCCCTAGCCATTTGGGGGGTCCCCCAGTTCCCCCCTCTAGATCCGCGCCTGGTCTCGCCCATCATATCCTTAATGCACTTGTACATACAAGTGTATCCTCTGATCTGGCCGAAGAAGTTCATTCCCATAACTTAAAGCTCGACTTCCTCCCGCAATCTTGACGGAGGAATGAAACACGCGCAATTGGCATTAGTCCCTCATCAGAATAGGAAGTAGTTATAAAGGGAAGACGCAGAAGTCTACTACTAGCTCTGCTTCTGAATCGGAAGAGACGAGAGAAATAATGACTCTCTGCAAAAATCGGCGTTTCTGGGTACATTCCCTTGTATCTTGTAAGATACATAGATGGATTAGGTATACTATCACCCTCTGGTTTATTATCGATTTGGATATTATATTTTCTGACAGAGCTAACAGTCTTTAGGATCTAATAGGACGTAGCAAAATTTACAATACCATGGAATAGACAAACATACTTATATAAAATCTTCAAAACAGATGTATTAAAGACTTACAAATACTAATTTTCATAATTCGAATAGCCGAATTTGAGAACTAATGAAATTTGTACAATTTAATAATATCCTATCTAAAATGTTCCAGATCGTTAATACGGCGCAACAGTGCGCATACTTGCAACGAATGATGCCGTACAAATTGCGCCAATATTCGACAAGTTGTGTGAAAACATACTTAGACTTGCATTGTTAACCGAAATGGTAGCGACCAAAAATGGCTCGATTTTATTAGAAGATATTGCGATATCTCTTTGGTGCCACCATACTTGTTACAGTATCATCATTTAATGTGCAAACGCCCTAAGAGCGTTTGTCTTTTCTATTGAATGATTATGTCATGTGAATTCCTGTTAATTTTCATAAAATGAAAATAGTCTAGGATTCATTTATTCTATATGTTTGAAGCTTATTTCCTGTAAATTTTGATGATCAAAATGAAAATGATATTAGCTGGATTTACACTATATATATATATATATATATATATATATATATATATATATATATATATATATATATATATATATATAAATATATATATAAATAAATATATATATATATATATATATATATATATATATATATAAAATGAAGTGAACTAGGACATTTATTTGAAACTAATCAAACAAACCTCCTAGCGGAGCTGCTTATACGAGTTCACGAAACATCGAAATGCCTCCATATACCTTGGATGGTGTATGTTAGAAACATTAAGTTGTCCATCACAATCAATGGAAATGATAGACAGTCTGTTTCGCCCTTATTTGGGGCTCATCAGTATCATCCATCCATCGTAAGTGATAACCAACCAAATATTTCCAACGGCGTTATATTTTCCTTCTAGTGACTATATGGCATATAAATTTGACACAGCGCCACCAGTCGGAAACAAATGAACCACATCTTACAGATAGAAGAAAACATTTCGGCAACGAGAACTCGTACGTCCTGACGATGTTTCGTGAACTCGTATAACCAGCTCCGCTAGGAGGTTTGTTTGATTAGTTTCAAATAAATGTCCTAGTTCACTTCATTTTATTGCCACGAACGTGTATCGATAACACGAAGAATTCTGTTTTCTATTCATTTGCTACCTGTATAAGGGATAAAATTGGAGCGGTTGTTATTTGCGGCGTGTGAATGTTGAATTACATCGAATTGATGTATCAACTTTACTCTTGCTTAGCGAATATAGTAACCACCTTCGGGTGTCAGGACGTACGAGTTCTCGTTGCCGAAATGTTTTCTTCTATCTGTAAGATGTGGTTCATTTGTTTCCGACTGGTGGCGCTGTGTCATATTTATATGCCATATAGTCACTAGAAGGAAAATATAACGCCGTTAGAAATATTTGGTTGGTTATCACTTTCGATGGATGGATGATACTGATGAGCCCCAAATAAGGGCGAAACAGACTGTCTATCATTTCCATTGATTGTGATGGACAACTTAATGTTTCTAACATACACCATCCAAGGTATATGGAGGCATTTCGATGTTTCGTGAACTCGTATAACCAGCTCCGCTAGGAGGTTTGTTTGATTAGTTTCAAATAAATGTCCTAGTTCACTTCATTTTATTGCCACGAACGTGTATCGATAACACGAAGAATTCTGTTTTCTATATATATATATTTATATATATATATATATATATATATATATATATATATATATATATATATATATATATATATATATATATATATATATATATCAGGCCCGTAGCCAGCCATAGGACCCAACGGGTCCGGGCCCCCCCCGAAACTCCGTGAATCCTAACATTTTCCTAAAGAGGTGAATCATGTTTTTAAAATATATCTATCGATAACAAGCCATATTTTTTATGACAACGTCACGCCTGTGAGACATATATAATATCTCTATTAGCACATTTCTCGAGATTATGGCAGCAAAGAAATCGCGAAAATTAAAATTTTAAATTTTGTCTACTGAATTGTTTGAAAATTGATATCTATGTGCGTGACTGACAATTAAAATACAGTGGTGATATTAATAACATTTAAGTAGTTTTTCACTAATGAGTCCAACTTTAATAACAAATATACATGCAAGACAACCATCAACCATTTCCGCCTCCCCCTCTCCCCAATAAATTATAACTACGTTTGGGCCCCCCAAAACTAAATTACTGGCTACGGGCCTGATATATATACATATATTTTCAGCCAAAAAAGTGCTATAGTACTAATAGAAAGAAAGTTATCAAATTTTTTTATGTTAAATATAACGGCGAATACTACAAATAACTAATTTATTTGTATTCTACCTTCTCATTATTATATTATAGAATAATTTTAAGTTAGAGAGCAATTGTCAAGAAATGTATTTCGACCATTATTCCATCGACGCCTCTGAAGATGACCACCGTAGTTGTGGAAACGTTGGAAGGAATTTCCATAATTTTATAGTTTCTAAAATTTTTAGGTTGTGAGGTTTTTTCGTTTGCTATCTAGGTACCAGAATTAATTTTTATTATTAATACCGATTGAAAATGTTTTTATCTGAATGAAGGTTGACAAAATCAGTAGATTTGTTGTTAAATATTGAAGTTTTTTATACTCTCAATTTTAGTTATTGATGCAATATTTTGGTTGACGTGTGTAGAAAGTTTTACATTCAGTTCAATTTTATAGAAGAAATCGATCTTTATCATTAATTTAAAGAGAATCTAAGCTCTTTGTTTGTGTTTACTGATAAATACAAAATAAACTTCTACTCATTTATTAGATGAAAATCATACGATAAATATTGATTTAAATATTTTATCTAGATGCAGAATGTAGATATTAAATTGAATTTCCTCTCTATAAATTGTCTTTCTCAGGATTTTGTATTCAGTTATAACTGATTAAGCCACTGTTGTAATAAATACAGTTATAGAATAAAGTATAAACTTTAAAATAAAACACACTTGGCTTATGTTTCACTATATAAAAATATTTAAATACTGTAACGAAAGTCGACATGTTTCGAGTTATGCACTCATTATCAAGACTGACTACAGGAGAGTATTACATCTTATTTTATAAAACAGACAAAAGCAAAGGTGATACCTGAAAATCAATTTGTTCGTTTGCAAGGAGTAATTGACTATTATGGGCGGAACTTATTTCGAGAATTTCAAGAAGGTCAAGGCGCTTTCCTCTGTTACCTGAATGTAACAATTTGGTTTTGTTGAAATCCAGGAAGTGATTGAATTTTATACAATGTTCAGAGAAGCCAGTGGTATTTTTGTTTTGTAAAATTGACTTTTTATCTTCTTCAACGCGAATATTTATATTCCTTCCTGTTTGTCCAATATAGAAAGCAGGACATTCGTCGCAAAATATTTTGTAAACACCACTGTTTTCTCCGATGTTAGATTTTTCTTTATTATTGACCAAGAATGACTTCAAGTTTCTTTTATTTGTACAAATTTTTTTAACGTTATTTTTCGATAGTCTGTTACAAATTTTGCTACTCAAATTCGGCACATAATTTATTGGGAAGTATTTTTGTTCTTCATTAGTAGTTTGCGTGGGGTATATTGAATGCAACAGATACTTTCTTCGTTTTTTCCCAATGAGCTTATCGATAAGACTTTCATTGTAACCGTTATTGGTGGCTAATAATTTAATTGTATTAACTTCGGTTTGAAAATTTGTTTCCGATAATGGAATAGTAAACAACCTATGTATGAACGAATGAAAAGCACTGAGTTTTATTTTAATGTGTTGGTTACTGTCGCTGTGAATTAAAGTATCTGTGAAGGTTGGTTTTCTATAAGTATTAAAAAATCAATTTTACAAAATAAAAATACCACTGGCTTCTCCGAACGTTGTATAAAATTTAATCATTTCCTGGATTTCAACAAAACCCAATTGTTACATTTTTATATAGTGAAACATAAGCCAAGTGTGTTTTATTTCAAAGTTTATAATTTATTCTTTATGATGTTTCACCAAGTGAGAATTCAATCACAGTTATAGAAATTGAACAGCGTATGTTTCTGCCTACTTCCTGTTACATATTTACTGCGCATTCACTAAACTAGTCCCAATAAATTCCAACATCCGTGACGCTAAAGGCTAAAATCGAACGTGAGTTTCTCTAATAATAGGTATTGTTATGAATATTCACTAAATAACGCCAAAATCGATTCGAAAATGTGACTTTCGTGCAAATATAAAAAAACGAGAGGTAGGAATAAGTTCCTTTCTCAATAAATTATGTACCAAATAGCAGGCAGAATATATATATATATATATATATATATATATATATATATATATATATATATATATATATATATATATATATATATATATATATATATATATATCTATATATATAATCTCTTGATAATTATTAGCAATAACAGGCTTGTTGAATCTTAAAAAACTTGATTTTATTGAAAAGTTGACGTTTCGCCACGACATTCGTGGCTTTATCAAAACTTTTGAGAAAAAATTGAAATTTCTTTGACATTTATTGATTTGAAAAATTTCTATAGATACAGACTACTGTTTCACTAAAAAATTTTTCGGCTGTGGCCGTTCTTTGCTATTTATTACGTGCTATTCAGTCCAATATTAACATTCAAATTTGTTATTATTAGATGGTAAGGGAAACCACAGAAACCTTTACCCACGTAATGTTCGAAATAGGTCCAAATTATTTTGATTTTGAAGAGTCAAAGAATAATAATAATAGGGTACTATTTATCTTTTTTTCAAAAATTTCTCATTGCGGCTGTGGCCGTCTTCAGTTATTAATTACGTGCTATTCAGTCGAATATCAACAGACAGGTCCGTTGATATTAGATGGGAAGGGAACCACAGAAACCTTCACCCACGTAATGTACAAAATAGGTTTAAAATATTTGATTGTTGTCTTTAAAAAGACATTACTTGTGATTTTGGAGATCACATGTTCTAAACTATATTTTCTTTCCAGAAAAATTGAAAATTCTAGATGTTTAGATTTTGTCTGAGAAGATGAGTTGTTGTGGTTAGAATTTGTTTGTTGAATTAAATCTGCGTATATTGAACTTAAATGTTTGATATCTGTTCTATCATTTACGACTTCATTTAAATTTTTTTGAATATGTAACATTTCTAAAATTTCTCTGCGTTTTTGATCTTTTTCTATTTCTAAAATTTTTGTGCTATTAAAGTTGAAAGTATGATTCTCATTGTTTTTATGTTTTATTAGTGCTGTGGTTTGTGTTCTGGTATATTTGTGTGCTTTCAATCTTTCTTCTAAATTTTGAAAAGTTCGTCCTATATATGATTTATTACAATTATTACAGGGTATACTATAAACAACATGAGATTTTTGCAGAAGAGGTGTTTTACTTTTTAATTTAGAATATATTTGTTTAATTTGATTTTGTGCGGTATGGGCTACTTTAATATCGTGTGGATTTAAAATTTGTGAAATTTTATTACTTAAATGAGGAATATATGGAAGAGGAATATATTTTTTGTTTATATTTTCTTTTTTTGATGTTTCTAATGTGTTGTACAGTTTATGAATTCTATTTTTAGTGATTTTCTGTATAAGTTTTATTGGATAATCGTTTTTTATGAGAAAATCACTAAAAATAGAATTCATAAACTGTACAACACATTAGAAACATCAAAAAAAGAAAATATAAACAAAAAATATATTCCTCTTCCATATATTCCTCATTTAAGTAATAAAATTTCACAAATTTTAAATCCACACGATATTAAAGTAGCCCATACCGCACAAAATCAAATTAAACAAATATATTCTAAATTAAAAAGTAAAACACCTCTTCTGCAAAAATCTCATGTTGTTTATAGTATACCCTGTAATAATTGTAATAAATCATATATAGGACAAACTTTTCAAAATTTAGAAGAAAGATTGAAAGCACACAAATATACCAGAACACAAACCACAGCACTAATAAAACATAAAAACAATGAGAATCATACTTTCAACTTTAATAGCACAAAAATTTTAGAAATAGAAAAAGATCAAAAACGCAGAGAAATTTTAGAAATGTTACATATTCAAAAAAATTTAAATGAAGTCGTAAATGATAGAACAGATATCAAACATTTAAGTTAAATATACGCAGAAATAATTAAACAAAACAAATTCTAACCACAACAACTCATCTTCTTAGACAAAATCTAAACATCTAGAATTTTCAATTTTTCTGGAAAGAAAATATAGTTTAGAACATGTGATCTCCAAAATCACAAGTAATGTCTTTTTAAAGACAACAATCAAATATTTTAAACCTATTTTGTACATTACGTGGGTGAAGGTTTCTGTGGTTCCCTTCCCATCTAATATCAACGGACCTGTCTGTTGATATTCGACTGAATAGCACGTAATTAATAACTGAAGACGGCCACAGCCGCAATGAGAAATTTTTGAAAAAAAGATAAATAGTACCCTATTATTATTATTCTTTGACTCTTCAAAATCAAAATAATTTGGACCTATTTCGAACATTACGTGGGTAAAGGTTTCTGTGGTTTCCCTTACCATCTAATAATAACAAATTTGAATGTTAATATTGGACTGAATAGCACGTAATAAATAGCAAAAAACGGCCACAGCCGAAAAAATTTTTAGTGAAACAGTAGTCTGTTTCTATAGAAATTTTTCAAATCAATAAATGTCAAAGAAATTTCAATTTTTTCTCAAAAGTTTTGATAAAGCCACGAATGTCGTGGCGAAACGTCAACTTTTCAATAAAATCAAGTTTTTTAAGATTCAACAAGCCTGTTATTGCTAATAATTATCAAGAGATTAGAAATAGTTCACAGGCAACAACAATTCGAATAAATAATTATATATATATATATATATATATATATATATATATATATATATACATCTTTATATATATATATATATATATATATATATATATATATATATAAATATATATTACCAGGCAGGATTCAGGAAGGGCAGGTCAACAATAGACCAACTGTTCATAGTGAGGCAAACAACTGAAAAGGGCTGGGAATATAACACACCGATCTACCAACTTTTTGTGGATTTTAAACAGGCTTATGACAGTGTAGACAGAGAGACGCTATACGTCATAATGGAAGAATATGGAGTGCCACAAAAATACATTAATCTAACCAGAATAACTATGAACAACACAAACTTCCAAGTGAGAATACAAGGCAAACTATCAGAGAGCTTCAATACGAACAAAGGACTGCGGCAAGGAGATAGTCTAGTACCCATACTATTCAACATATTGTTAGAAAAAGCTATAAAGGAAACAAAATGGTATCTTAGCAAATAAGTCCCAACAAATTGTGGGATACGCAGAGGACCTGAATCTCATGGCAAGATCTGTATTAGACCTAAAAGACGCATACAACAAACTGGAGACCAAGGCACAAGAAATTGGCTTAGAAGTACACGAAGAAAAAACAAAATGCTTAGCCATAAAACCAACCACAAGAATGGGGCAAAACCTAACCATTGAAGACCGAAACTTTGAAGTAGTACAGCATTTTAATTACCTGGGATCCCAAATAAATGAGAACAACGATATAACACAAGAAGTACAACGACGAATAATGGCCGGAAACAGAGCATACTATTCACTCCAAAATACGTTTAAGTCAACTATAATTAATCGTAACACAAAGATAAAGATCTACCAAACAATGATTAGACCAGTGGTGATATATGGAAGCCAAACTTGGACACTGACAATGAGAAACGAAGAAAGGCTCCTAAGATTTGAGAGAACGATACTCCGGAAAATCTTCGGTCCAATACAAGAAGAAGAAGGTTGGAGAATAAGATACAACCACGAACTGAGAGAACTTTATAAATCCCCAGACATGGTAACATTCATCAAATTATTAAGACTGAAGTGGGCTGGACACAAGATTAGAATGCCAAATGAAAGGACGCCAAAAAGGATATACAAGGCAAATTTCGAAGGAACGAGGGCCAGGGGAAGACCTCTACGTCGTTGGGCAGAGAACGTCGCGAAAGATGCAGCCGAACTCCTACGAGTGAGAAACTGGGAGAGAGTAGCCATGAGCAGAGATGATTGGAGGAGGAAGATAGGGGAGGCCTGGGTCCAGTAGGACTGTAGAGCCATGGAGATTATATATATATATATATATATATATATATATATATATATATATATATATATATATATATATATATATATATATATATAGATTGGCGGGGAAGGACCATGATTTGATGTGGGCAAGATACATTTCGCGAGGCCCTCTTCTTCTTTGCCAACATGCATCGGCTAACTTTTGACAGCTAATATTCTATTCATTGTTCGCTGTATATCCTTTTTCTTGACACAATAACCTCAACATGTGGTGGTCTATGTAATTAACAGACAGCAAACAGTAAATTTTTATAACCATTTTCATCATCGCCACTTTCCGTCAGCAATATTTGACGTTCATTTTATTTGCTGATATTCAAAAATCTGTTTTTTACCGGCTTTTAGGAGACTGTATAGGTTGCTCGCTGTCTTTTTAATCAAACATGCTTTTTTTGGCTACTCTTTAATTTTTGAAGTCTTCAGGCATATCATAACTGCTTCATTCATTAATTTTGTTCAAAACCGAATCACAATCACTAAGTGTATCTGATTATTCTGTTTAATTTTTTAAACTTTCGATGCATTGAACAAATTCGTCAAATTGCAGTAATATATCCTTCACTGTCCCATTTCTGATCTCCTACCTGGTGACTGATGAAGGCTTCATACTAAGCTTCAGTTTGCCTTTGATTAATTTTGAGCGTTTGCTGGAACTTAAAAATAGCAAATAAATTTTCTCAATAAACCCAGGTAATGTTTTTGCTACCACAAAAGAATTTGCTATGTCTACTAACAGCAGATTCCAGCTATGACAACTGCATGGTATAAACAATTCTCGAGAATTTATACTACTCAATATTCGAGTTTCAACTCCACTATTTACAACTACCATATTTGCACCATTGTCATAGTCTTGGCCACGACAGTTTGGAATATCTAAGCCATTTTTTCTAGCTCTCCCAGTATTGTATTAATAAAATATTCTTCAGTCGTCTCAGTGACTGCAAGAAATCCGATAAAAATTTTTTCTATTGTGTTGATTGATGTATTACAATATCTTAAGATAGCTGACATTTGTCCAAATTTAATACAGTCTCTAGTGCAGTCCACTAAATAAAAATAATATATTGTCAGATCACTTCATGGATAATTGTTATGCTAATATATATATATATATATATATATATATATATATATATATATATATATATATATATATATATATATATATATATATATATATATATATATATATATATATATATATACAGGGTAGCGAGAAAGTCTGGCAACAAGGTATTTTTTTCAAGACGATTAAACGTATAATCATCATAATTTTCCTCAGAGATGGATTGTTTGAAGAGGGGTAATTAAGTGGCCGGCAAGATCTCCCGACTTGACTTCATTTTATAAAAGACATAACTGTTTCAAAAACTCTCAAATGTCTTGAGATCAATTTCTCTATAAATAATAAACAATTCTATTCGAAGCTTCGAATACAGATTGTATTATTGCTAAGACACAGGTGGCCAACATTTTGAGCTCCTGTTAAGAGGAAACTATTAATATTTCTGTTAGTTAGTATGAATTAAAAAATTACATATTGTATGTCTTTAAAAATTGTTTCTCTTATTTTTTTAGTAATGTGGTACGTATTCCGTATTTTTGAAAAGAGGACGAAATCAGCTTTTCTACGATATATCACTCGACCTACAGTGCTATTCAAAAAAATTCAAGATGACGGCGGTACACTGAATGCTGACGTCACTTAAGTTTGACAGAACCTCTTAAAAACGAAAAATACAATACTGTGCATAACCCTAAAATTTGATAATTATACGTTTGATCGTTTCAGAGAAAAAACCTTGTTGCCAGACTTTCTCGCTACCCGGTATATATATATATATATATATATATATATATATATATATATATATATATATATTATATATATATATATATATATATATATATATATATATATATATATATATATATATATATATATATATATATATATATATATATATATATATATATATATATATATAAATGAAAAATAAATAATGAGCAAAACATTTGTCTGAAAACCACCAACTGAAAATAACTTTCATTCGACTAGTTTCGCCTTTTACAGCATTATCAAGACTGGTTCTTGATAATGCTGTAAGTGGCAAAAATCTACGTTTCAATAATATTTTCTGTTAAGCTACAAGTAATAAAAACTTAAAAACCCTGAGCTATTAATACATTTCTAGGAGGGAGGTTCTAACATAAACATTCTTAAATTACACAGACGTCAAAGTTTCATTCATAAATCTCTGGATATTACCGTAGATCGAAATTGAATTTCAAACAGCCCATGTAATACGATCACTTTTACTCGGTCTACTTCTATGAATAGAACCCTTGAACGCCTTAAGAATACCGGATGTAGTGTTGTCACGCCTGTATCGCATTTAAATGTTACGAGACAGTGGGCGGCAAGTACTTCCGGAATATAGTAAACGCTGCGCTTATACTTTATATTTTACATTCACTATGCAGGAGGGATTGTGAGGGTGTGGCCACATGCACGGTTTTAATGATGCGTTTTTCCGACGCATATTGCAAGTTTACAATAGTTTTACACAGGTAACCGTAACGTCCCAGTCGACTTTTCGACTCTTTATTGAATGTTCTTCAGTACATCTACAATTTAAAAAAATTCAATGAATGCACATTGAGAAAGTTCGTCTTATAGATAAAAAACAGCAAAATTACATGTATACAATAGTTTTTAGAACAGTGTCATGAGCAAAAATTTACAAGGAATATACAAAACTAACTGATTTAAAACCGAAACAAGTTAAAATAACGCAAATGAAGTTAAAATACATAAATGAAGAGGCTTTAAATATCAACTAAATGGTATAAAAATCTGACTGACCATTTAGTTGATATTTCAAGCCTCTTCATTTCTGTATTTTAACTTCATTTGCGTTAGTTAAACTTGTTTTGGTTTTAAATGAGTTAGTTAGTTACATATATATATATATATATATATATATATATATATATATATATATATATATATATATATATATATATATATATACACATATATATGTTAACGGTAACCCTATACATCCCCTTTATGCACCCCATCATTTGTTACGTCAGGACGGACGAGTGGTACAAGCAGTCATGCGCCTTACCAATGCAGCAGTAGGAAACTACTGCGCAGGAGAGAACAGTCAAGAAGAGGGAGTCGTCGAGTATGCTTGAACGTATGAACAATTTGTTAACGTAGGGAGCAATAAACGGAATTGATCTAAATAGTTATTCTTATTTGTGTAAATCAACCCCTGTATTTAACATTTACCCCAGTACTTAACATCAGAAGTGGGATGTTCCCGTGTGTACCCTGTGGCCATAAATGATCATGAATAAACATTAATATTATATAGTTAAAATGAAAGATGAAATTGATATTAGTCATGACAGTGAAGTGTCTGAGCAAAGTGTTGTGGCTGATGAGGAAGATTGTCGGTTCAGTAAGTCCAAAACGAACTAAATTACAATGGCAAGAAACCTTAGTTAACTTGGTAGCGAGCCTGAACAACAATTATTAGAATAAGTCCAAGATGGCGACGTCGGCGTGTTATACGCCAACGCGTAGCACATCTGGAAAAGATGGAATTACTGCGCAGCCGTTGATGTCGACACTAGCGCTCACATCATTTAAGCTAACCAGCTTCGATCCTGACAAAAGCTTTCTGTAATGACATAATTGTTGCTTTTCCCGAGAAAGAAACGCTAAAAAGTCGAAATTGTTAGTCACTAACCGAGTTCCGTAACCAGAAATTACTCAGCATCAGCAGATTCCATAATAGCTTGGAATGAAATTCTCAGCATGTATGACATAAACAAATCAGTGAGATTAAACCCAATAAAAAAAAAGAACATGCATTTTCGTCTCTCGGAACGCAAGTTGTTTACACTATTGGGAGTTGTGATTTAATAGCTGTACCCTAGAAATATACTTTATGGTTATTCCCGATATTGTTATGCCAAGCGATATCGATGTTATTATGTGATGGGAAGTGATTAGACGACTTTGCCTTAGAATTGAGAAAAATGCGATGGGCTTGAACTACATAACAACAAGCTTGTCATCGAAAAAGTGTTTACTATAAATAACTTGAATAGCGCTCCTGTTAAAATAAATCATATTGAGAGTGTTATGCTTATAATCTTCAACTTCGATGACAGAATACTCACCAAAAGTACTTCAGTTTGGAATAATTCCTAGACTAGCGACTACACAGCTGTTTTTGGGTGACACACTGCCAACTAATAATATTATTGACCCAAATAAGGATGTCGCAGATGCCCGAAATAAAATAAGAAACAGTGGAAACCATCCAGCTCAGCAATTTGACTATATACACTACCTCGAGCCAACGACGGAGGGAAATTAAGGGACAAATATCAAGGGCCTTACACTGTTCGTGCTCTAGTAACGAAAGATGTGCTACATAAACAAGGTCGACAGATGACGGTAGCCGCTCATGAGTAATTACGATCGTGGCCTGCCACAACATAAACAAAGAGTAAGATTAGTGATGTTTGTATGTTAATACTTTTATGATTTTTGTTGAATTGAATTGATTTGCTGGATGATTCGTTTTGAATAATTTATTGGTTACGTGAATGATTGCAATGCTGCCTAAAGTTTATTGAATGCAATGTAATACAGATGAATTACCTTTATTATTGTTGCCGTTTTGAATAATTTATTAGTTATGTGTTGATTGCAATGCAACCTGAGGTTTATTGAATGCAATGTAATACAGATGTATTACATTTATTTTTGTTGTCTTTTCTTTTCGATATCATTCATGGTGAAAGATTTTAAAAAATGGATTAGTGGTGAATCCACTAGGTTAAAAACAAAATGAAGTATCATTAAAAATTTATAAAAAAGTAGGAGGTGGCGATCCCACTCCGTTTGAATAAAAAGAGGAACTTGACGATCTCACGTTGCCTTATATGTTTGTGGCGATCACACAAGACATGAAATAGTGGCAGTACCACTAGGTTTAAAAAGGGTAGTAACAGTATGTTTTAAAGGTAGTAGGTACCATTACATTACAGCAATGAATAGAAAATGTTATATTATATAGTAAAACTCTGATATAACTTGGAGTATGCAGAAGATATCAGTATGTTTTAAAGGTAGTAGGTACATTACATAATTTGTGGCTATGAATTGAAAATGTTATATTATATAGTGAAACTCTATGAAAACTTTGACTGACATAAGATGAAGTTGTAGAAATGGCATTACCACTTGATATCAAAAAAAAATTATATGTAGTTGATTTAGACATAACGAAAATTCTGTTTCGTACTTGATGCTTCCAGATAGACACAGTGCGAGGACGCACTAATCACAGGATGGCCGTGTTAACGGTATCCCTATACATCCCCTTTATGCACCCCATCATTTGTTACGTCAGGACGGACGAGTGGTACAAGCAGTCATGCGCCTTACCAATGCAGCAGTAGGAAACTACTGCGCAGGAGAGAACAGTCAAGAAGAGGGAGTCGTCGAGTATGCTTGAACGTATGAACAATTTGTTAACGTAGGGAGCAATAAACGGAATTGGTCTAAATAGTTATTCTTATTTGTGTAAATCAACCCCAGTATTTAACATTTAACCCAGTATTTAACATATATATATAATTAAATATAATTAAAGGTATCTAAAATAATTCATTTAATATAATTATATTTGAAATGTTACAAAATTTTATCCCAATTTCAAAATTAAACGCAAAGCTAAAACGCTTACTACCCGATTAAGACCTTAACTCCCGAATACGTCCACAACTCCATATTGGGACATTAACTCCCGACTTTGACCACAACCAGTGTAGCCAACCCTACAGTTTTAACTGTAGATTTACAGTTTTTTCAAAATGTTCCCAGTTTTCAGTTTTGGCCTCCAAATCTACAGTTTTTTTAATTTTAAATGCTAGCGTCAATACTATGATATATTATATCATTTCAAGTATATGCACGGTCAATATAACGAAGTAAACAGGGTTTCGCGAACTGTTACCAAAGAACTTCTGTGTCTGCCAGAGCGCTTGTTTGAAAACAAAAATAAGAAATAAACTTTCTACGAGCTCAATAAAAGACACTCTACAAACGAGATCTGAAATTGAAAATAGTTTCGAAATTGATTACGAAAAGTTCAATGAAATTATGTACGATCTCAAAAACAATTAAGAGGTCAAAAATCAAGAAAATTCGCAGATTGAGAGCGAAATAGCAGGTAATTCTATTTGATAGGTATAGTCTTGTAACATGTGTCATATCATAATGAATGCTGTACATAATTTAATTTCAATAATTTTTCAAATCATTTCGATAATTTGATAAAAAGTTTGATTTCCAATGTTTGTTCGATTGATTACTACCTTCAAATAAAGTTTGAAACCATAAACTAAGAAAAAACTGTACATTTACCGTTTTCAAATTAAAATCTACAGTTTTCTACAGTTTTTGCGAAGCACATATGTAGTTTTTCACTAAGTTGGGGTTGGCAACAGTGACCACAACTCACTATTAAGACCTATCACCAGAAATTCGTTTCGGGGGGGGGGCTCAAAGACGAAAATCACTCAAAAATGTGGACTTATTTGAATAAATTCATGGTAAGGCGAATCACACATCAATCTTCAATTTTCAAATTTCGGGATTTCGGGGGGGGGGGCCCGGGCCCCCCGGGATACGTGCCTGCCTATCACTATACATTATATTATCAATGAATTATGTTGTTTTATGTTATTTTATTTTTATATGGTTTATACATATTATTATAGGTTTTATAACTCGCGCACAGGCATTATATGCCTCAGCGGGGTATCAATGTTTATTGAAATTGTTTCTGTCAAATTGTATTGTATTTTTATGAATAAGCATTATTATTAATATATTATTATATATATATATATATATATATATATATAATCTCTTGATAATTATTAGCAATAACAGGCTGGTTGAATCTTAAAAAACTCGATTTAATTAATAAATTGACGTTTCATTATGACATTCATAGTTATTCAAAATTTTTGAACAAAATTGAAAATTCTTTGACATTTATTGACTTGATAAAATTGAATATTGATCTGTCTTGTTAAAAATTCTTTCAGTCTAATATTAACATTCAAAATTGTTTCATTAGAAGGCAAGGGAAACTACAGAAACCTTTACCTATGTAATGTTCGAAAATAATAATAATAGAGTACTATTTATTTAACAGAAAGAAATTAGTCACGGGAAAATATTAAAAAAGTAGAGCAGAATTATCGGTATAGAACGTTTATATGGAAGCAGCCGTTGACACGTGTTTCGGACTCTTTGGTCCTCATCAGAACGGCGTAGCTAAGTATTGGATTGAAAATTAGGAGATGAAAATAGTTTAATAAATAAAATCCTCTGTTATGGAAGAAAATCACTTATTTGTGGTTTATTGTTTGAACTCTCCGGTATTGGAGATTTGGTCAAACTTTGCCACGGAGGCGATTAATTCCATCCGAGAGATCTTAGAAAGAGTAAATTGATATTAAAAAAGAAAATTAGTTTTGGGAAAATATTAAACAAGGAAAGCAAAAATTATCGGTATAGTTCGTTTATATGGAAGTAGCTGTTTTTAATGAAATTTTTATAATAAAATCCTCTGTTATGGAAGAAAATCACTTATTTGTGGTTTATTGTTTGAACTCTCCGGTATGGGAGATTTGGTCAAACTTTGCCACGGAGGCGATTAATTCCATCCGAGAGATCTCAGAAAGAGTAAATTAACATTAAAAAAGCAAATTAGTTTTGGGAAATATTAAACAAGTAAAGCAAAAATTATCGGTATAGTTCGTTTATATGGAAGTAGCCGTTTTTAATGAAAATTTTAATTTAGAATTTCAAATTTTTTAAATGAAAAAGGGTACTTACATATGAAACAATGTAGTTTGGGATCATTGCCATATTTTCAGCTAGCAATATTTAATTATTTATTCGAATTGTTGTTGCCTGTGATTTATTTTTAATCTCTTGATAATTATTAGCAATAACAGGCTGGTTGAATCTTAAAAAACTCGATTTAATTAATAAATTGACGTTTCATTATGACATTCATAGTTATTCAAAATTTTTGAACAAAATTGAAAATTCTTTGACATTTATTGACTTGATAAAATTGAATATTGATCTGTCTTGTTAAAAATTCTTTCAGTCTAATATTAACATTCAAAATTGTTTCATTAGAAGGCAAGGGAAACTACAGAAACCTTTACCTATGTAATGTTCGAAAATAATAATAATAGAGTACTATTTATTTAACAGAAAGAAATTAGTCACGGGAAAATATTAAAAAAGTAGAGCAGAATTATCGGTATAGAACGTTTATATGGAAGCAGCCGTTGACACGTGTTTCGGACTCTTTGGTCCTCATCAGAACGGCGTAGCTAAGTATTGGATTGAAAATTAGGAGATGAAAATAGTTTAATAAATAAAATCCTCTGTTATGGAAGAAAATCACTTATTTGTGGTTTATTGTTTGAACTCTCCGGTATTGGAGATTTGGTCAAACTTTGCCACGGAGGCGATTAATTCCATCCGAGAGATCTTAGAAAGAGTAAATTGATATTAAAAAAGAAAATTAGTTTTGGGAAAATATTAAACAAGGAAAGCAAAAATTATCGGTATAGTTCGTTTATATGGAAGTAGCTGTTTTTAATGAAATTTTTATAATAAAATCCTCTGTTATGGAAGAAAATCACTTATTTGTGGTTTATTGTTTGAACTCTCCGGTATGGGAGATTTGGTCAAACTTTGCCACGGAGGCGATTAATTCCATCCGAGAGATCTCAGAAAGAGTAAATTAACATTAAAAAAAACAAATTAGTTTTGGGAAATATTAAACAAGTAAAGCAAAAATTATCGGTATAGTTCGTTTATATGGAAGTAGCCGTTTTTAATGAAAATTTTAATTTAGAATTTCAAATTTTTTAAATGAAAAAGGGTACTTACATATGAAACAATGTAGTTTGGGATCATTGCCATATTTTCAGCTAGCAATATTTAATTATTTATTCGAATTGTTGTTGCCTGTGATTTATTTTTAATCTCTTGATAATTATTAGCAATAACAGGCTGGTTGAATCTTAAAAAACTCGATTTAATTAATAAATTGACGTTTCATTATGACATTCATAGTTATTCAAAATTTTTGAACAAAATTGAAAATTCTTTGACATTTATTGACTTGATAAAATTGAATATTGATCTGTCTTGTTAAAAATTCTTTCAGTCTAATATTAACATTCAAAATTGTTTCATTAGAAGGCAAGGGAAACTACAGAAACCTTTACCTATGTAATGTTCGAAAATAATAATAATAGAGTACTATTTATTTAACAGAAAGAAATTAGTCACGGGAAAATATTAAAAAAGTAGAGCAGAATTATCGGTATAGAACGTTTATATGGAAGCAGCCGTTGACACGTGTTTCGGACTCTTTGGTCCTCATCAGAACGGCGTAGCTAAGTATTGGATTGAAAATTAGGAGATGAAAATAGTTTAATAAATAAAATCCTCTGTTATGCCACAAATAAGTGATTTTCTTCCATAACAGAGGATTTTATTTATTAAACTATTTTCATCTCCTAATTTTCAATCCAATACTTAGCTACGCCGTTCTGATGAGGACCAAAGAGTCCGAAACACGTGTCAACGGCTGCTTCCATATAAACGTTCTATACCGATAATTCTGCTCTACTTTTTTAATATTTTCCCGTGACTAATTTCTTTCTGTTAAATAAATAGTACTCTATTATTATTATTTTCGAACATTACATAGGTAAAGGTTTCTGTAGTTTCCCTTGCCTTCTAATGAAACAATTTTGAATGTTAATATTAGACTGAAAGAATTTTTAACAAGACAGATCAATATTCAATTTTATCAAGTCAATAAATGTCAAAGAATTTTCAATTTTGTTCAAAAATTTTGAATAACTATGAATGTCATAATGAAACGTCAATTTATTAATTAAATCGAGTTTTTTAAGATTCAACCAGCCTGTTATTGCTAATAATTATCAAGAGATTAAAAATAAATCACAGGCAACAACAATTCGAATAAATAATTAAATATTGCTAGCTGAAAATATGGCAATGATCCCAAACTACATTGTTTCATATGTAAGTACCCTTTTTCATTTAAAAAATTTGAAATTCTAAATTAAAATTTTCATTAAAAACGGCTACTTCCATATAAACGAACTATACCGATAATTTTTGCTTTACTTGTTTAATATTTCCCAAAACTAATTTGCTTTTTTAATGTTAATTTACTCTTTCTGAGATCTCTCGGATGGAATTAATCGCCTCCGTGGCAAAGTTTGACCAAATCTCCCATACCGGAGAGTTCAAACAATAAACCACAAATAAGTGATTTTCTTCCATAACAGAGGATTTTATTATAAAAATTTCATTAAAAACAGCTACTTCCATATAAACGAACTATACCGATAATTTTTGCTTTCCTTGTTTAATATTTTCCCAAAACTAATTTTCTTTTTTAATATCAATTTACTCTTTCTAAGATCTCTCGGATGGAATTAATCGCCTCCGTGGCAAAGTTTGACCAAATCTCCAATACCGGAGAGTTCAAACAATAAACCACAAATAAGTGATTTTCTTCCATAACAGAGGATTTTATTTATTAAACTATTTTCATCTCCTAATTTTCAATCCAATACTTAGCTACGCCGTTCTGATGAGGACCAAAGAGTCCGAAACACGTGTCAACGGCTGCTTCCATATAAACGTTCTATACCGATAATTCTGCTCTACTTTTTTAATATTTTCCCGTGACTAATTTCTTTCTGTTAAATAAATAGTACTCTATTATTATTATTTTCGAACATTACATAGGTAAAGGTTTCTGTAGTTTCCCTTGCCTTCTAATGAAACAATTTTGAATGTTAATATTAGACTGAAAGAATTTTTAACAAGACAGATCAATATTCAATTTTATCAAGTCAATAAATGTCAAAGAATTTTCAATTTTGTTCAAAAATTTTGAATAACTATGAATGTCATAATGAAACGTCAATTTATTAATTAAATCGAGTTTTTTAAGATTCAACCAGCCTGTTATTGCTAATAATTATCAAGAGATTAAAAATAAATCACAGGCAACAACAATTCGAATAAATATATATATATATATATATATATATATATATATATATATATTAATATATATATATATATATATATATATATATATATATATAAATATATATATATATATATATATATATATATATATATATATATATATATACATATATATAATAATCATATTTGTCCACTACTGTACAATAACACATTCATTATACGTGTGCTTCCTAAACTATAACAATATTATTCACTAGGGAATAATGGTTCATTATTCACTGCATGACGTCACACTCAGGACGTAGGTATATCTAAACTTGAGAATATCATTTTTCTTAAATCGTTCAAAAATGCCTTCTTTCTCGGACCAACTTTAGGTCCCAAAATACGCGGATCCAGCAGTTTAGTACGTTGATAAGCAACTAACTTTCCCGTACAAAAACGGTACGGGAAAATACCGGTTTTTATATAAATTTTAAACAGTAAATAAATACACGCAAGCAACCAACTCACATTAAGAACAATTATTGAATATATTATCATGCATATGGAACGTTTATTATATTTATTTTTGTATATTTATAGTAGTAGGTATCAAACCAAAATGAGTAGTGAATCTATGACTTTTGTCACAACAATAAACGGTGATTTTCAAGATTTCATCGGCAATAAGGTGATAATCAAAAATTTGTTATGCATTTATAAAATTTTCTTAATTTATGATAATGTAATGCGAAAAAATAGTATGTGTACCTTGTACTAAAAATACATTTAAATGCTTGTTAACAATTACATTGTCGTCCGGGAATGTATTGCTTTTACTACTAGATTCAAAATGTACTATTAGGATAGTTTTATTTAGATTTTAGATTTTATATAACTAAATTAACAAATTTACCCAACTCTGGAAGTAAATTGACACGTTTGTCAAGTAACCAAACCCAGAAAAATATTCCGCAGATCTTCTGAGACTATCCTTGTTGACGCACTGAAGCACTGAAGAGAGATGGAGATTACTAACCCACAGAGGCAACTGATGCCTACATTAATGAATCCATCAAAAATGAAATGAACACTGCTGCAAAAATATCAGTTTCGATTGCAGCCCCTTTATGTAATCATCAGGCTTACGAGAAGAACGAACGCTCCACAACCAACCAAAATATCAATGTGGATATGAACTCAATTCCTATCATGAATCTACGCAACTGTGTAAATCTTGATATTACAATTAATATTAATGAATAATATAACTTTTAGGTAGTTTAAATAGTGAATAATGTCAATATTGTCATTAAAAAAATTTTTGAATTCCTAACGTTTGAAAACTATAAAAGCAAAGATAAATGATAGTTGAAAAAAAATTAAAAACTCACTTCTGTAGTTGGCAGAATGAATAAATTGAAAATAGTTCAAATAATTAATAGGTTTGTAGTTTAAAAACACTATTTAATAGAAAAGCAAATTTTATTGTAGAAGAGCGTGGAGTGCTTGGAGTCAATTGTTATAATATTTTAATGACAGTTTTTTTTAACTTTTATTTATTAATTAATTAATAATAGTAGTTAGTCACTCACGGTTAATCTCCAGAAATAGATTTGGTCCATTTGTTGTCAATAAGTAGTTTAATTTTATTATCGAAAGGGGGGGCACTAGCAGGTAAACCGAACTTGACTTAATTCTGTTTGTTTATTGTCAAAAGATAACCGTTACCTTTTCACACCCGCCTCAAAGTTTATTTCTTCACATGAACAGCTGGTAATTCATGAATGAAACATCCTTTCAAGATTAGATCTTGGTACTACACTCTACGGTTAAATCAACAAAACAAAATTCAAACATCCAAAGATGATAACAAACACGAAAGTATATATTGACAACGTGCATACGTAAAAACTTTGTATCGGGATTCTCCAAACTTACGAAAAGTTGAATTATTATTAGAGTTACATTATGATCGATAATCAGATAAAAGAATTGAGAATTTAATTTGAGAGACTTCATTTAAATGTAACAAATTCTACTGAATAAGTTTTGATACGAAATTCCCAATCACACGTTACACTCCAGACACTAGGCGAATTAAGGCTAGGCTTAAAAATGAAAAAACGTAATGTAAGCTTAACACTCTTAAGGTCAGCTATATTCGTATATGCGTATTGATATAAGGCTTGATAGGCGATCCTTTCAACGCATAAAAATTATTCGTAGGAATTTGAAATTGAAGTAAGGATTTTTTTATTTATTATAGTAATGATACGTATGATTTTGAAGTTGGGATTGATTATAATTTTTACAAATTATCATCTATCTATTCGTATATAGGTATGTATATATATATATATGCATTTTGACTTATACGCCTCCAAAAACAACAAGCTTTCGATGAATACGGCTCCGAAATCGGAGGTGAATTCGAAAATTCGGAGGCGAATACGAAACGCCGAGTATATCCCTCTCTACATGCTTGAATGGTTAGTAGGAAAGGTTCCACAAATTTTCGTTTGGAGGCCTATCAGTGGTGTATACATATACAGTTATACAATACAGTTCATGTGAATTCCACTACGGGGCGCCACCGTTTTATACTCGTATATCGTATAAACACAATTTTAATGTAAATAGCTTCCACATATGGTCGATACGAAAGCACCTCATAAATTTGGCAACAACGCGTGGAGGCGAATGAGTGCAGGGAATATACATCTGTATGTACGGGAATATCATTCTGAGAAAATGGAAGTAGCGTCTTTCAAACAAAGGAGTGATCTCGCTATTATCGAATATGGAAGTATCATTCTCTTCGTGAAAATTGTCATTTATTCATTGAATTTGTATAAAATTTGAATTTTTTACATACATTCCCTATAATTAGAGCACTTTCTATCATCAAATATAATTTAATTCAGGTTCAGGTATATAATTAAAGTCGCCATCATTCAGTTGATAGTCAAGAGACATAATAATGATTTCTTTACTTTGATCAGCTTTAATATTCGAATAATATCAAGAGAATTAAATAATGTATTCATTTCTTTTACATTTTTCAAGGTTGATATTGTGAAGTAATTTCCATTGTATTAATAAGCGCAGCGAAATTAATACTATTTATCTTGTCCTTTTTTTCGAAAGTGTCCCTAATAATATAAAAAGATGTGAAGTTAGTTAATTATCGTTTCGATGTTATTCTCCAGCCGATTTAATTTTCATTAGCGAAATTATTCCTTATATAAAATGCTTAAGAACTTGAACAATATATAATTTTTATTTAACGAAATAGCACATGCAGAACAGAAAATATAACAATCTCAAAATAAAGTCATTGGAAAATTTTAATTAAAAATAATTTTTAGATAAATATTATCAGCACAAGTTTGCAGGCGAATACAATCCTTGTTGTGAAATATCTCTGGATATTTAGTGAGAACTGTGAGGCATTATTTTTTGTTAGGCCCAACTTTCTCATCTATGTGTCTCTTGAAGTGGCTTCTTCAATCTGATGCTCTGTCCAAAGGGTTCTCCCAATTATGCAGCTTGTAATAAACTTTCTCTTAAGATGTTTGACTGAAATATCATATACAATTATACATGAAAGCTTTCGGAAAGGTTTCATTGTGTATCGAAGGTATTACAAAATAATGAGAAAGTTTTATTTAGATTAACGTGATAAGTAATTCTAAAAATAAATCATTCAATGATTTTATAAGATTGTGGATTGAATTGCAGACAAATTGAATGCTCATTCTCATTAAAGACATGATAACTAAAGAGGGAATCAAACATTTCAAAATGAGTTAGATACATAGACAAAGGGAGCCGTATTACAGAGATCTTCTGATTCCAAAAATGTATGCAATTATTTTATGAATTAAACATTATTGATAAAATAATTGGTCTTGGACTAAATAATTCAAAATTACTTCAACAGAAATTTGTTCCTGGATGAGTGCCTTTTTGGAAAAGACAACTCTTTACAATCTGAGTGGTTTCGTTCTAAATGCCGCTCAAAATTTGTGACAACTATAAAACAGTCCGCATACTGTTGTTTTCATTCTCTTCTTATTTTTAGTTTGATGCTTTAATGTTAATACTTCATGAAAAATTATATATTCGGAAAGAAACTTTCAAGTCTAATTCATATCACTTGGTGACGTATCTATTAGATTATGTCATATTCTGAAAACAATAATCATAAAATTGGTTACTCGACAAATTTTTGATTGGAACAAATAATCACAGCAGATTTTGGAGTTGGGTCTACAACGCTATTATGAATTACATTTATTCTACTCGTTTCGAAACCATCGGACTTAGCATCTTGAGTTATTTGGATCACCTGTTGATTTATAGTTGGTTGGTAAATATGATTGAAAAAAAAAACTCTAGACAATCAACTAACATAAATTATTTCTTTACCTCTTCATTACTGATGTCGAAACGAGAACCTTCTGAAATAATTGTACTTAAGTGGTTAAGTTAATCTCAGTTGAAAAATCCAACGATTGATGTTTTCAGTTGAAGTACCTACATTTATCAATCCAGCTCAGAAACAATCAAAGAAAGTTTACTAAATATGCTTTAATAAGATCATTATTAAAAGATGTGGAAAAGTATGGAGTTTAAAAATCATTTGTTATACATAATCATTAGAAGAAATATAAGTATAATAAGAACAAAATTATTCAGCATCAATAATAGTTTCGTACAACCTTGATTTAAAAACCTTAGATGATGGACTTACAACCCCGATACAGTGTGTATTTCAAAAATAATTATACTTTCAAATATATATTGTAACATTTTTACCATGATGAGCGAAAGATCAATGAACACTCATTCATTATACTTATCATTTCCACCAAATTTGTAATAAGTATATATGATATATTACTAATCACGGAGTACATGTCATGAAGATTGTTGCATTGGAATGTTCAGTATTTATTCACATACAACTTCACTCTAGAAGGAAATAAAAAACTATAAACTAATATTGCGGACTAGAATAATAAACCATGACAAATTTATACAGCATACTGAAAATTTCGAAGTGTTTTGTTTTAACTCACAGGAGAGCCTATACAAATATTTTCTAAATGAGTTAAATACAAAAGATGGTCATTAGTAACAAAAGTGTTAGCTGACAATTTTTGATATGATATATGATAAATATATATATAAATCAAATATGATAGTAATAATTTCCAAAATTGAAAAAGCAATATTTCAAGTCTAATATTACGTACTTAGCAAATACTTTATCGATATCTTCGATAAATTCAATAGAGAGGTGTTCTTCAAGTGATTGAACGTGAATATTTTGTACATTTAATTCTAACCAAATATCATAATGTCCTTAGTATAATATCAATAGCTGATCAATTTTTAGCCAAAATTAATAAAAGTTTTCTCTTTTAAGATGATTACCACGCTATTGTATGTTTATGGGGCTTATGTTTTTTGGTTTTCAAACTCACTCTATATTCATCTTCATTATATTCGGTATTTTAAACGTTTTGAGTATGAAAATACATTGAAGTAAATATCAGAAACAGTAAAATAGTGCCAAAACTAATTCATTTAATTTGTCTTAAGGGAATTCGTGGCAACACTTAAATAACTAAACTCTCCTGATTGGATTATTACTCAAAAAAATATATACGTGAAATGTAAGAAACATGAATAACTATAATAGAATAATTACTAGAACACTTTTCATTTCAGCCATTTTACTATGCTAGAAAGTTAAGATGATTACAAACACCATAAAATTCCTCTAATACAATTTTTTATCGTAATATTCTACAAGTGAGTAATTCGTTTGATCTGTTTATTCACTCAATTTGCACTTGCATTACATTGCAGTTACCATTTTCTTTCATCTGAGCCGCCAGTGGCCGTAAACATTGCGCTCTGGCTATAGTTCTACCAGAAATTTTCTCCTGGATATTCGAAAGTCAATTTTAATTTATATATTAAATCAATTCAAAATAATAATAATTTAACTAACCTGTTCATCTTTGAAGGACATATCAATATGACGCAAGAGCAAAATCAGCACTGAATTTTATTGCCATTGTAACATCTTCATATTTGATTTGGTAATTCAAAGCTGTGAAGTACCTATATCAATACTTGAGCAAACCAAACTATTAGTGCAGTAGGTAGATAGCGCAACGTTGCGGAGGCAAATGAGAATAATTTTGTATTGTCGTTTATACAAATAGAGCCCTAATAGACAATTTATATTCGGAGGCACAATATACTCAACAAAATACCAAAATTCTGTATAATTAAATTTCATGTTTATCTTACCCCTCTTTTGATGCATGTAAGAAGTATAATCTATTGTACAATATATATAATTTTTGCATTGCAAAAACCATTTGTTATGTAGGAGGCTTGGGTGCCTTTTCCGTATGTGGAGGCCAATAAGATATAAATGCATGTATATATATATATATATATATATATATATATATATATATATATATATATATATAACTTTTTGATAATTATTAGCAATAACAGGCTTGGCGAATCTCAAAAAAACTCGATTTTATTAAAAAG
>JARQZK010000011.1:837500-872500 GCA_030704885.1 Cynegetis impunctata | reverse complement strand
TTAGGAGAGTGGAGCTCCCAATTGTTGTTACTTTTTTCAACATTTTTAAGTTGATCCATTTTCACAAAATCACTAATTTTGTGGAATAAAAATCCTCATATGCGCCTTTGGTACCAACAGTTTTAATGAAAACTATAAACTATTTGAACGAGTACACATTACAGAATATTCAGTTGAAAAAATTGGGCTTTTACAGGTATTAATAAAAAACTTATGAGGGATCAAAGGCGGAATTTTGGGAGATTTGAGAAAAAAAAATTGAAAAAATTATAACCATGAGTCTTAGGATCCAGGGTCCAAAAAGAAAAGGTAGCAAATGATCCCAACAATACATCAAAACATTTTGGTGTTTCATGTGCCGAACACCCTGTATATATATTGATAAATCGATTTTTTTGTGATGAAAAAAATTAAATGCTTTTTACAAAGATTATCAGTAGATCCGAAATATTGGCATTTTATCGAATGGCCCTAAACCATTAGAAAAAGCTTACTATGAACACAAAGATTTTCAAAGAATGTTTGCCGAATTTTTATTTTTCAACATCAATCTTGATTCTTGAATTACATAATTGGCTGAATTCATATTATTCATAGTTGTTAAAAATTCGATCAATTTCTCCTCAATTGTTTTAATAATAGTAGTCCAAAGCTAAATTTTCATTAGGTACATTTCAGTCGAGAAAATTCGGCAAAACTACCATAAATAAAATTTACAACATTGATATGGTTTCATTGAACTCCACGATATAATTTAAATGACCTGAAATTTTGGAGATTACAAGAGATTGTGATGATACACTGAACTCCCTAGTATTAATAATGTTATCGTTAACTGTTACATATTTTGATGTCAATGTTTGTTACTTTGTCAACGTTTCGATTCGATGGCAATGAACCTTCTCTTATATCTTATATGTGCTATATGAAAGTGACTATAAATAAGAATAATTGGAACGAAGTTAATTATCGCACGTTACACTCTAGACACTGGGCGGATGAAAGCTTGTCTTAAAAATGGGTAACAGTAACACTCGCATGTTACACTCCAGAAGGGCCGTAAGCAGGGGGGCGCCAGAGGAGGCTGAGCCCCCTCCGGAATTATTCATGCCCCCTCTAGAAAAGATACCAGATATTTGTTTATGTTTAATGATGAAAGTACATTTTTATTTTTTTTTGATATTTTTTATTTCTATTTATTTTATTTATTTAGAGATTTTTATTTATTATATTTTATTAGAATAAATTTTTTCATTTTTCCGAAATGTTTTTCAATTAACTTTTCTAGGTAAAGAGACAGAAAAGGCTGTATAACTGTATATTCCTTTATTTTTTTTACGTATATTTATTTTAGTACTAAGCCCCCTCAAGAATTTGTTTAGCCCCCTCTAGAAAGCAGTGCTGGCTACGGCACTGCACTCCAGATATACGGCGAAAGAAAGCTGTACCTAAAAATGTGGAACATTTTATAAATCTACCATATATTCATATACATAATAATAATCAGGGATCATAATGAATAATTAAAGGAAACAAATTTTTTACTATATATATATATATATATATATATATATATATATATATATATATATATATATATATATATATATATATATATATATATATATATATATATATATATATATTTCGTAATATGTTCTTGGTGTTAGGTCACATTAAATGATGCATTTTTGTTGTCGTGCAAATGATTGTTTATTGACGTTTCGACCATTTTATGGCCTTTTTCAAAATCTATAAACCTCAACGTAGATAATCAACAAATTAAAATGAAACATAGAGAATAAAACATTTTTACTACACATAGGTACTTATCACAGTCAACGGCGTTGCTAGGTCAGTTATTTCTGACCTAGCAACGCCGTAATATATATATATATATATATATATATATATATATATATATATATATATATATATATATATATATATATATATATATATATATATATATATATGCCGATTATTAAGATATATTGTGTACAGTACACAGGCCCCTCTTTCCCACTGGGCACTATGGGCACAAGCCCAGGACCTCCCTAGATCCTGCCAGATCACCAAAGAATAACCGACATGTATTACCGAAAATAAAAATCAAATGACTATGACTGTCCACAATACCTACTTGCTTATTAGCTTTTGCATGTGCGAAACTACTCTCGCCCGAGAATCAGACTTTCCGATTTCAGCATGTTTAGATTAATTTGAATATATAAAAATAAAAATATTATGAAGACGTGAACGAGAAGGAGAATGTCTTCATTTAACAGAATACTTGACAAGTGTTCATAGTGGAAATGGAGAAGCTAATATTATATTGTAAATATATCATATTTTAAAAGAAAACAAATTGATGCCACATTTCCAAATATAGAAATCGCATCAAGAATTTTTTCAAGCATGTTGATTAAGAAGTATGTAAAATACTTCAACAGAGATAAACCAGTTTGTTCCTAATGCCCATATATTGTGATATGACCAAAAACGCAGATTTAAAAGGGTACCTCTTCAATCAACATATTTTTGAGCACAAACCTATGTATGCTAAAAGAGTTACTTTTGTGGATTACATTATCTATTATTTCAATCTATAACTTTGTTATTTACTTTCTTTGTCTATTCTAACAAAATAGCTGTCAAGACCATAGGGGTTCTATTATAGTAATGTGCCCAGGGCATCCAATAGGTTGAAGACCTGATTGTGTATACACATTATAGAAATGTACGCATGTATCAATCGTTCAGAATTGCAGTTATTGTTTAAGAAAGTTACTGTGACAGTGAAAATTACGAAGCAAACAATTTATTTTCCAGTAAGTGTATGTTGTTACATAGTATAATTCAATGAACGTTACATATTGATACAATTCTGAAATTCCCTGATGGAAAATACAAATGACTTTTATGTTATTACAATTTCATCATAACTTCTCAATTTTGTAATAATTTTTCATTCATATAGGTACGTAAAAACTTCGCAAGTAAAAATAAAATTCAATATAGTTAAGGCGATGAAGTTTGCAGTATAAGTACTCAACTCAAGAAACGTTGCATAATATCACAACTCAAAACTTTGTCATTTCTTGACAAAAATTCTACGATGTTTCAATTGAGATCAGACTTTCACGATTTTATTTACAGAAAATCCTTGAAATTTCCACTCGGCACAACCATTTGGGGGTTTCCCACCCCCCCTCGCTAAGCCCCTGAGATATATATATATATATATATATATATATATATATATATATATATATATATATATATATATATATATATATAGCATATATTTATATTTATCTACATTATTGTTAAAATTCTTCGTTATGCATAATGATACATCTCGAAAAGTTGTTATACCATAGTGATTTATTGTTCTCATTATATAAATTCTGACTAAACTTTGCTGCTCTGGAAAGTTCATTATTTTCAATAGTTTCCATTTGTTCTCGAAGTATTATTAAATCCTACTAAAATATTTTAAAAAAATTTCATTTAATTACTAAAGAGCGTTCTTATTTCATTCCATTCACTACATAATATTTTGCGAAACGAACTTTCTTCCAACCCAATGTCCCACGACACGACAATTCTGATTTTTTCACGTTTCGTTTTCCGTTACCTATTTAATATGAGTCAAAGTATCAAACAAAAACCACAATTATAGTAATTTTATTTCGTCCACATCTTCCACGCAACCAACAACCCTCAACTATGTAGCAAGGGTCCAATTACATAATCTTATCCAACCCTCTGAAAAGAAATATTCAAAACCTGGTCGAACGGTTCCATTCATTGAAATTGGGGACGCAACTTGCATTGGCCCGAATATTCCCATAGACTCTGCTTTTGTTCGATATTATAAAGAAAGAATTCAGCAAAGCAATGGGACACGCGTCTACAATATGTCGTTGTTGACTGTCAAATACAGCGACTCGTCCCATATAAGTCGGATAGTGTGTGCTCCCTTTATTTCGTACTGCACGTTCATTGTGCAATTCACTCAACATCAGAGATTAGTATTTTTCTAAAGATTAATTCATTCAAGGCGTTATGAATGAATGCTGCTACAATCGTCGATATCCTTACGACCAATAACAACGGAGATTATAATTGCAGACTAACGGGTGTACCATTGAACACTTATTAGAACACGCAATCCCATAGGAATGCATTAATTTTTCAATTACCTGCACCAAAGAATCGTCAATATCCTTGCTAATGACAAAGAGGAATGAGCAAGAAATTTAATTTCTCTGCAATTATTCTCGGAAGTACCTAACTATGCATCGAATGTATATTATTAATGGGAGAGTGAAAAACAAATTTTGTAATTGAGATTTATTTTATTCTCACGAACGGAACATATATAAACCTAACCTAACTTCCAGGAATGCACGTGGTGCAAAATATTTCCTGTTTTCAGATTATTATTATGATTTTGGATTGATTGGGCTGATACTTGGTGTAAATTAATAAACATATTAAAACAATGGTTAAAAATAACAATTTACACATTTATTATAAAAAATAACGCATGACGCACGTTTCGGTGGAACTTCACCTTCTTCAGATGCTAATGGAAAACTAACTATGATTCTCTGTTATATCGAAAACAAGAAATGACAAATTATGTAGAAGGGGTAAATACAAAGGTGGTTACAAATAATTATTAGAAAAGGAAAAACCAATTCTGAACTGCTAGTCAGGTAGTTCGGTAATTTTGAAAAGATTAAGAAGGGGGCTTGAAGTATGTATTCTATTGAGTTAGGAATATATATATATATATATATATATATTTATATATATATATATATATATATATATATATATATAATTTTGTGGAATTTGAATATACTACTAGTAAGTTATATATATATATATATATATATATATATATATATATATATATATATATATATATATATATATATATATATATATATATAACTTACTAGTAGTATATTCAAATTCCACAAAATTAAATAAAAGATTCAATAAGTGAAACATCCATAAAATGATTATTAGTAGGTAACATTTTTAAATTTTCAAGTCAACGAAATATAATATTGAATTTTATATACACTATGGTATAAATTCGAATAAGCAGCAATCCATCTTTTCAATTTTGTTTTTTTTCCATGTTCAGTTTTTAGTATCTACTTCAATTCATTAGGTAGAGACTTAAAAACGCTTATTGCCCTAATAAGACTATTCTTAATACTAACAGTCTTACATCTTTTCGGGATTAAAATACTCTTATTACGGGTAAAACTATTGGAATTTGTAAATTTGTCTTTTAAATCATCATAATGAAAATTTTAACGATTGTGGCGAATAAAATTGTTCTAAAGTTGAAGATTTATTAGAATAAAAGAATTTAATTTGCAATTATTAAAATTTATTCTGATGATTTTGTAATAATTTCAAAGTATTGGAATACGCTTCACCACATGCCGTTATGCGTTATGCCATAACTTATTAAGCTATGAAATAAAGCATAATACATCATCATCAAAGTTTCAGTCTTCATTATCTCAGAGAATTTGTGAAATATGAAAATTAAATATTTCGTCCTATTTAGTAGGTATGTACTCATTACTCAATATGTTCATCTTACTCATGGATATGTTGAGATTATTACCATAACTATGAGATATGCCGTCTCAATTTTAATTTAAAAAAAGCACAATGATATGGATATAATTGTATATACATATGCGCCTATTGATCACAATCATTACAGCACGAGTATTTTTCTTCCTTATGAGATTAAAATTTTAAATATTCATCAATCCTGCCAACGAAAAGCTACTACATCAAAATTATCTAACTTTGATTTGGCTAAGAGATATATTTTCAAGGACTAATCGTTTCAAAAGCAGAATCTCTACAAATGACACTAAATATGACAACTGACAGCGTACGACAAGTGACATGACAACCGTTTAACCAACTTAAAACAATTTTTCCTTATGTCAAATCTGTCAAATAGAATTACAAACAATTAGGTGGTATTTCAAAATTATAATATTCCGATGTAATTCCTTTAATTCTTGTTATGCTTGTTCAATTTCATTATATGCTAATAATGTTGTTTAGAATCATGTGCGAAGAAGAGAGCTTGCTATTTCGTCGCCAAATTAAAGGTTAAAGTTGAAGACAGGAAATTCAAGAGGGTCAAGAGTATAATTTTAGATGTACACAATTGTATAGAATATGTTACGCTACTCCGCAATACCTAGAGATATTTCTGAAGATAAATGTCAAATAAATGAAAATAGAAATCACTACTGCAATTCAAATTTGAAAACTCCACCAAAATATGGTAAACAAGACCTGAGACGAAGAAAGATATCAATCCCCTCTATTCTAGGAGGGCCAGGCCCTCCTGATAGCTACACAAATCAAACTACTATACTCAGTAAAACTCAAAGCTTACCAAATCATAATTCAGCTTCCCATAATTGTACCAAGGATTACAGCTGTGTATTTGATATATTACGTGTACCTCCTGATGATATAGCTGCGCAATTAACATTGCTTGATTTACCTGTTTTTCAGGCTATACAGCCAGATGAACTTACCAGCTGCTCATGGCATAAGAAGAATAAATTAACAATAGCTCCTAACGTTGTAGCATTCACCAGGAGATTTAATCATGTAAGTTTCTGGAATGTACAAGAAATACTCATACGTTCTACTCCAAAACAAAGATCAGAAGTGCTCTCTCTTTTTATTAGAATAGCTAAAAAGTTGTATGATTTGAACAACTTTCACTCACTGTTTGCAATAATCTCAGCTATGCAAAGTGCTCCTATCTATAGGTTGTCCAAAACATGGGCATGTTTATCGAAAAAAGATAAACAAAATTTCGACAAATTAGCTGAGGTATTTTCAGATGAATCCAACTGGGCAAATTTAAGAAGTCATATTGAAAGCTTGAAGTTGCCCTGTATACCATATCTTGGTATTTATTTAACAGATCTTGTTTATATTGATATGGCACATCCACATTCAGGTGGATTAGAGTCACAACCAAGAACATTAAAAATGAATAATATTCTCAGAATCATCAGCAATTATCAACAATCTGATTATTCTCATTTAACAAAAGTGCCCCATATACAGGATCATTTGAATTCAATTAGATACATTGAGGAGTTGCAGAAATTTGTAGAAGCTGATCAATATAAATTATCCCTGAAGTTAGAACCAATGTCGCCTCGAAATAGTTATTCAAGTTCTAAGGAATCGGTTAGTAATGAAGCTGCAAAAGCTATTGCATCACTTAATTTGTCTCCCGCAAAAGCTTCTAGTGGTTCATTGAGACTTCACAATGCGAGTACAGTGAACAAATTTATTCCGGGACACCGGAAATGTAGGAGCCTTGGAACAAATATTTTCAATAGAGGAATTCAGTTGGAAAACATTCAATCAAAGGATCCACCAAAAACATTTCTACTTGACGATTCGACACTTGAAGAATCGATAAAGAATCACGATTTATCATCACCAAGCACAGACTTACATTTGCATGCATCACAATATACATCAGACGATTGTACTCTGCTCTCCAGAGTCACAGAAGATACCTTGAGCTTTGATGGTCAGTTTAGTAGAATGCAAGGATTTGCACAGAGAAAGACCATTATGAAGCATGGAAAGAAATTGAAGATTACTTCTTGGCAGAGGTACTGGTTGGAGATATGGGCTTCCAATTTGGCCTATTTTGCTCCAAAGTCATTTAAAGTTTTATCTTTGAATATTGGATGTGCTTCGGGAAATGCTGTTAGGTGAGATATTTTAAAAGATTATTTTTAGTCGTAATTTCCCAGAAAATAGACTATTGCAATGTATCAAAAGTCAAAGACCTCCTGGAAAACGATCTTCAAAATTATATATATATATATATATATATATATATATATATATATATATATATATATATATATATATAATATATATATATATATATATATATATACTATATATATATATATATATATATATATATATAAATATATATATATATATATATATATATATATATATATATATATATATATATATATATATATATATATATATATATATATATATATATATATATATATAAATATATATATATATAAATATATATATATATATATATATATAAAATTAATATTTATATTGGCGCTAAACATCCGCGGCGTGGGTGGTAAAGATAATAATAATAATATTTTTTCAGCCACATTACAAAACTTACACTAAAAGTGCAAACTAAGAAATAAAAAAAATAATCTGAATAAACAGGCAAAATCACAAGCAAATTAATCCCTCTCAAGTGAATACTTTTATGAGGGGTTTTCTCTTTCTCTATAGTTTTTCCATGCATGCACATCCACAGTATCTTGTCTACCTCTGTTTTAGACACAATCCACAACAAATTCATAATATAATAATACATTGAGAAATTCATATGAAAAATGGAACATTTTCAATCAAATCAACCCTCCAACAGAGCTAGCAGTCATAAGACTCTACGACAATGAATTCCCATTCAACCTTCAAGGGAAAATGTTAGAATATTCGACATCATGAAACTAGCTCCGTTGGAGTGTTCATTTCATTAATCATCAATTTTTCAAATTATTATCTTCATAGATGCTGCCCCCGTTCTACTAAATGAGCTGAAATTTGGCATCTGCGGTGTTTCTTAAAGCAGCACAAGACATGTGCAAATCGTTTGATTAATAATAATAATAATAAATTTATTTTTCGACAATTACAAACAATACAAATGCAAATCAAAGTAGTGTAAGTAAATACGAATTCGTCATACAAATTCAACAAAAAAGCCTACTCAATAATTAAAATCAAAACATAATTAGCAATGCCTATACCCCACAGCAATAATTAAATTCTTTAATGCTGTAGGGTTCACAATCTAAGATGAACTTGTATATATTCTTCTTGAAACTATTAATATCACTCAAGTTCCGAAAATGCTTCGGTAGCCCATTAAAGATCCTCATAGCCGAACACAATGGACCCCCCTACCAGCGAGTAGTTCTATGGCGCGGTAGGATGAAGTATTTAGTTCTTCTAGTATTGTTTGTATTCCTATATGATTCAAAATATGTATAATGCCTATGTAGAAACAACATAAGTTGATACAAATATAATCCAAACACAGTCAGAATATTATTTTTTTTAAATAAACCCCTACATGAATACCTATAGGGCAGCCCAAACATTGATCTCAAAGCCCATTTTTGAGTGATAAATATTTCAGCGGTATATGAGGAGCTTCCAAAGAAAATCAACCCATATGATACTAGGCTTTGAAAGTTCGCAAAGTGAACAGTTTTCAGAACGTTTACTTCAACTTGATCTTTAATAGCTCTCAAGGTATAAATCACCAAGTTTAACTTTTTCTTTAAGTAATCGATATGTTGCCGCCACTTCAAATTAGTATCCAGGTATATACCCAAAAATTTTGCACTATCATTTATATTTAGGACATTCTCATTGCAATTGAAGGAGCTTGGTATTACTACTTTTTTTTGCTCACTTCCAAACAATATGCATTCTGTTTTGGCCATGTTTAGAACTAATTGACTCTCGTCGCACCACCCACTCACCTCTCCCAGTACTCTCTGCGCACCTGTAATACAATCAATAATTGATTGTGATGATATGAGAAAGTTGGTGTCATCCGCATATACAATTGGTCTACAAGAAATGTTAAAGTCTCTTGCACATAATGTATTGATATACACTATGAAAAGAATTGGACCCATAACACTTCCTTGTGGTACATATATACGATATTCAACCTTTAGGGCATTTTGGAGGGTGCGTGAAGCTAAAAAAACCTTCCAATTTAGTTGAGGGGTTGGAAATCTTTTATGATAGTGGTTTTAACTATTTTCCCTACCGCGTTTTCAATGGAAGGATTGCTGGAGCTTCTACTCATTGAGTTATAGGGTTGCTATTTGGTACGTGCAATGATTTGATATTTGGAAAGGGCACACTGATGAGTTCCACACTGATGAGCCTCAATTTTCATATCAAAATTTCAAGCGTCTGAGAATTTTCGAGCATTGCGCATCTCTACATCCACTGAAAATCCAATAGAATGCTAAGAATTTGTACATGAATTCTGTTGATGTTATGAAAGTGCTATTTGAAGGTTTCAAATGTTTTTATTTTTCACTTGTATATTATTTGTTGATTTTACCTTAGATACGGTTGCTATAAATTCACTCATTATGCCCTAGGGCGTTATGAGCCGGCATTATGGATCATAACGTCCGCTCATTGTACGAGGACAACTGAAGCAACTTCCGTTGATTAAATACTTCATAATCCTTGTCGTATACGACTCTGGATTTCTCCGGCAATGAATTATTCGCAGCTTTGGCTGCATTTTCTATGATATTCTTGGGTAAATTCATTTTCATTTCCATTATTTCTATAAGACTACACAAAGAAAGCAGCAATGACATTCACTAAATATGATGACAAAAATATTCACAAACGACAAAATATCAACAAATGACATGCCTACTATGAGATGGAAAATGGAAAGTATAGGAGCAATGAACCGATTTTAAAATCGATTTTTCAATTTAATAAAATAATTTTTTGGTGAAAAATAAAACCTTGTATGCACCACGTGCGTTACTAGATCCTTACGCCCATCGGGCAACATTCATCCCTCGGGCCGAATGTTACCCTTCGGGCGTTAGGATCTATATAACGCACGTGGTACATAAATAACTATTTCTCACCGCCGAAATTAGTATGTAGAAATTTAATAAGATCTCAACATCGTTGCTAACTCGAGGCATGATTCGTCAAGTATTTTCTTGATATTCAGCGCCACCTACGAACCTTAGCAGAAATGGTTCTTTAATGATTTTCAAGTATTAAATAATTTTTTAATATTATTTCATATTAGAAGTATAAAATTCAAAAGTGTTTCAAACGTCGCATAAATAAATGACATTATCATTCATAAACAATCACTGTAGCTGGATCCTTGGAAATGTGGTGTGATCGTCGAAAATGAACTAAATATGAGGATCAGAGCTGTGATAACCCTAAGTTTAGTGTAGGTATCTCTTTCATAGGAAAAAATATGAAACTCATTTCCTCTGTTTCAGCGATCTCCGACAGTATTTATATTATCGTCTGAGTTATACGATCGCTAGTCATGATATGCCCAGGCGTAGTTAATAACCTTGCTCAATTTTAATGATTCAAATTACAAAATTGCAGAACGTGATGTAATGCAATCGAAAGTTGACGCTACCTGCATGATTCTATTCAGGGTTAATTATCATGTTTCAAAGAGATATCAAATAATATCAGCATACATACTTACATGTATGTATAAATATATACATATATATATATATATATATATATATATATATATATATATATATATATATATATATATATATATATATATATATATATTTATATATATATATATATATATATTATATATATATATATATAATATATATATAATATATATATATATATATATATATATATATATGTATATATATATATATATGTATGTATATATATATATATATATATATATATATATATATATATATACATAGTTTATGGAATCCGTCGTTACTACGTGATAATTTAACATGATGAACAAAAACAAAACTTGAATTTACTAAGTTTATTGTCACAAAAATACTTTGAAAAATATAACATTGCAGTGTTATATTTTTCAAAGTATTTTTGTTATAGTAAACGTAGTAAATTCTTGAATATTACACTTTTTCTATGGAAAAAAGTTTGTTGTGGAAGTGATTGATTCGATTTGGATGGTGTTGAAAAAGTTGAATCTTTATTTGAAGTTAATTGGGGATAGGGGTACTTAGTTGAGGGGATGTTATTTAAGAAGTTCGTGCTTGTGTTTTTTTGGTTATTTTTTGTGTTTCACTTCATGTTGTTTTTTAGATAAATTAAATCTGTATATATTTTACTTTAATGTTTTATATCAGTTCCATAATTAATGGCTTTGGTTCAATTTTTCCGAATATGTTTCATTTATGAAATTTCCCAGCATGTTTGATTAATGCTGTAGTTTGGGTTTTTATATTAGCGTGTTTTAAATATCTCCTCTGAATGTTTGGAAGTATCTCGAATATATGATTTATCTCAATTTTCATAATATAAATTGAATGAGTTTTTTCCAAGTAGTGTTTTATTTTTTTAGTTTAGAATATATTTTTTAATCTAATTTTGTGCAGTGTGAGCTACTTTGATATTATATGGGTTCAAAATATGCGATACTCTAACGTTAGGACTTTGTGGAATATAGTTTTTATTGTCACTTGTTTGTGTTTTGGTATAGTTTATGAGTTCAATTCTTTGTGATTTTCTGTATGATTTATATGGGGATTATCATTTTGTATGAGAAATGTATGGACATCTTGTATTGTTTTCAAAAATCAATCACCAGTTATAATATATGTTTCATAATTTCTTACAAAATATTATAAAAACTCTATTCTCATAATGATTATTCATATGCTATTGTGTTATTTTAGCCAACGTCAGAGATACGATTTTCGAAGAGAACCATGCAAGCTGGTTCCACTGGCAGGCTATAAAATTATCCTTAGCAGCGATCCGGCCCGAGAGGATTTTTTTCAATTGGTTGATCAGCACTCGGGCAACGTTTATGAATTTCGTGTAGGAAGTAGGAACACCGCTGAAAAATGGTGCAGATCACTCCAACAAGCAGCCTTTGGTGAAGATAAAACTCCTCTACCAAATAATCTTATGTCTTTCGAATGAGTGGATATTTTTCTCTTAGGTTAAGTTGTTTTTGAATTGTGTTCATGATTAATAAAGGCTATTTCTTGTTTTCTCTTGTTTTATTTTGTAGAATTTTTTTTCTTTGTAAGTTAGATAAGGTTGTTATTATATTATGTTATTCATTTTTCAACAATAATAGGCCATTGAGAGTTGTCCTTGGACATCCGTTTAGAACGAAGTTCGTTTTGCTATATACTATTTATTAAATAGAAGGCACAAATAAGAAACGTTTGTGAGTAATTAAATGAAAATTAAACCATAATTAATTAGATCAGGATGTATATTAACTTCGAGAGCAAATGGAAACTAATTAATGCAATGATTTTTGTCAGGAGAGCAAAGTTGATTCAGAATTTAATAGAACAAAAAAATTTTCTGATAACAATATTAATTTTTAAACATATGGGAACAATGAATATTTATGCTATCACAACAGGCCCTTGTTTTAAGGGAGGAGCGTATAGGTACGATAGCAAAAATGTTTCTAAGGGATGGAAAAATATGTGTAGATTCATCATGAACAATATAACCAAAATAGAGCACTCTAGTACTTTTTGGATGAGAAACACGCATTTTTGAAGGATTTCTGCTACCCCAAGCCACTCAAAATTTATTTAAAGTAGAATATTTTTATCCAAGTCTAAAAGTCTCTCTCAGTGGTCTAGTGGTTTTTTGTTAACCCAAATGAACCTAAAATTTTTTTATGAATATTTTAATGATTATTGTGTGTGATTATGGTTAAATTGAAGATTTTTTATATTTAAAGTTTACTTTTGTTTTTATTTTTTTTTTAAATTCAATTTTGAGGTGTTCTTTTAAAGGAACGGTAGGCTTTTGAGGAACGTTAGTTTATTATAGAAAAAATAAACATGATACATTGAATTATAATGTGTGGTAATCATAAAAGCATTCCTTGGGACGTAATGCTACTTTACACTTTAAACATATAAAATTTGAGTTTTTATGACACACTCCACAACGTGTTTGTTTATTCTGGTAAACAATCAGGTGGTCTAATCGATCATAGCGTGAATATTCATGTAAATTTTCTGATTGTTTAGATGGCCCTCTTTTTGATGTTTTTTTATGAGTTTCCAGCAATCCCGTTACAATACATCTTCTGAATGATAGCTGATCAAGTTTGCTACCATTTGTGCGATTTTGTTGCCAAGCATTTTGAACGGCCATGTCCAAGCAGTGTGCAAAAAGTGAAGCATATATATTGGTACTGTCAACCAATAGTTTTAAAATAGTGTCATCAACAAAATATCTGAATAAGTCTACTGGTAATACGTTGTTTACGTTGGACCGCATACGTTTTGAAAGTGAGGAAAACTTTTGTGGGGCATGTCTTCATCCGACCAATACACATGCAACTTTCTCTGTTTCTTTGGAGGATTTATAGCTCTAGAATCTAATAAGAGGTAGATTATCTTCACTTTCCCAGCCTGCTTCGTCAAACTCATTGTTCAAATTATCATTACCATTATCCTCGTCCACATCATAGCTAAATTCGGCTTCAGCTCGCAACTGACTCCTTGGCAAATTATTCAGTGTGACTTGATTCTCCTCCCCTGAATCTTCATCTGTTTCCCATCCGTCATTTTCAGGTGGAAAGAGAATGATGTTGTCAGGTGGTTCTGGTATCGTATCGGGATTCTCTGCATAATGTAATAATTCATCCAGGGTAAGCGTCTTATTCCGAAACCTATAACAATAAATGACTAGTATTTTTCAAGAAAACGGTAAGCTTTAATCCTACCGTTCCTTTAAAAGAACGGCCTTATTTACATAACAAATACTAGGATTTGAATATGAAATAAATGCCTCTCAAATATTATGTATCAAAATATAGACATAGCTATTGTATTCGTAAATGCGATGAAAAATATACAAATAAAAAATTACTTACTTGGACATATTTACGTGTTAAAACGAGTAATTTTTCTTGAAAGTGCACTTGACACTAAACTTGTTCTAAACACTATAGCACTTTATAGGTTATATCCAGAATACAAAATTGCATTATTTTATGTTGTAACATTGTCGCCATCTGTGTTTCTTTATTATAGGCTTGTACAGAAAACTTTTAGATACGTGTTCTTTATACGGAACAGTAGGTTCATTTGGGTTAAGGATGTGCTTGTTTGGGTTTCAATTCTTCTCACCCAGCACCATCATCACAAAAATGAAGGAAAAATATGATGTTAGTGACACTGCTGCTCAAGCGTTTTTTTCCTTTCCACCATACTCAAATTATTAAAAATCATCCATAGAATAACTTAAGAATTAAATGAAACACCCTTAAAAACATACTCTATATTTTCCGTACATTGAAATAGACAACAGATAAATAAATGATCACTCTTCTTAATAATTACGCCAAAAAAGTTCGAACTGTCGCCTTGATAGTAGTCCGACAAACTGGACAATCTTGCAAATTGGGTGCACAGTTAACGCATGTAGCAAAATGTCCGCATGGCAAAAAAACCACACCTACTTCGTTATCCATGCAGACTTTACAAAGCCTTTGTTCTCTTAGAATCCTATTTTCTTCTTCTAACGATAACTTCTTCGATGTATCTGGAGCCTGGGCTAGGGGTATGTCCTCTGAGGGTGTTGGTGATGAATCGTCACTAGTCAAATGGTTCGTAGATTTCAACATAAAATCGCTATAGTTATCCGTGCATTCTGCTTCTATTTCCGATCTTCCTTCTTCTTCGATTTGTAAATTTAATGTTGCAAGAACTAATGTATCTGCTCTGACGAAAGGAGTGCCTGTCTGTTGAAGTTTCTCCTTTAAAGCTCGTTTGACTCGTTCTATACTCAGCCCAATACTTAATGCTGTAGATACTATTTCTGATGTCATATGTTCTTCTAAATGGGCTTCTGTCACTTGGAATCTACGGTTGTTTTTCGGTTTGAAGTTTGCTAATTTTTCCTAAAATTGAAAAACATTTATGTATTCGTGTTTCAAAAATTATTCAATTTGTTTATTCAATGTCAAAAATTCACATTATATACTAAGTCTAAGTTCAATTCATGATTTAACAGGGTGTCTACTCAATAGGCCAAGCTACAGAGATTTAGAGTGAGCATTTTGTGCAAAAAGTGTTAGAAGGAAACCAGCTCCGCCATTGTTTGTCAAATAGTTCCACATGATATAGTGATATGTTTTTCACTCGACTTTATTATTTATGTCTTTGTTATTAACAATTTTATGCAAAAAATCGCGTGTTTTTTAGTTTTTTGCTTATAAAATTGAAACCTTCAGAGTAATCGTGATGGTGTCAATAGACTTATTGTAGAAAATGAAAAGACGAAAAAAATGAGAGGTCGGACGACTCGATCAGACTCTCAGTCTAATGTAAAATTGGAAAAAACCGGCCAAAATGCAGTTTTTTCAAAAGTTCATAACTCGGTTATTTTTTGAGTTGTAGCGTAGATCCTCCGGCCAGTATTAGCTATTGATATGAACTTAATTTGTGCGAAGATCAGGAACTGCCCGATGCATAGTTTTTGATCTGTGGCCATTTGATTATGTTACTATGCAATTTTTCAGCAAACCTGAATGCGAAAGGTATGGTCCGATTTCAATTTACTAAAAAGATTTTGAAAGTAGAATTCTCATAGTTCAAAGCGTTCATCTTGGTTTTTCATAAAAAAGCTGAGAAATATGTTAAAAATAAAGCTGACAAAAAACGGCCGAGCGCGTGAGAGTAGTTGAAGAGTGGGGGTTTACAATTATTATCTGACAACGTTTAAAAATTACTGTTACGGTCAAAATGCCGACGCTTTCGAATGTCATACTTCTCCTTGCCTGCTGCTCTACCCCCACTCTTCAACTACTCTTACGCGCTCGGACGTTTTTCGTCATGTTCAGTTTTATTTTTAACATATTTCTCAGCGATTTTATGGAAAACCAAGATGAACGTTTTGAACTATGAGAATTCTACTTTCAAAATCTTTTTAGTAAATTGAAATCAGACCATATCTGTCGCATTCAGGTCTGCTGGAAAATTGCATAGTAACATAATCAAATGGCCATAGATCAGAAACTATGCATCGGACAGTTCCTGCTCTTCGCACAAATAAAGTTTATATTGATAAATAATACTAACCGGAGTATCTACGCTACAACTCAAAAAATAACCGAGTTATGAACTTTTGAAAAAACTGCATTTTGAACGGTTTTTTCCAATTTTCCCTTAGACTAAGGGTCTGATCGAGTCGTCCGACCTCTCATTTTTTTCGTCTTTTCATTTTCTACAATAAGTCTATTGACATCATCACGATTACTCTGATAGTTTCAATTTTATAAGCAAAAAACTAAAAAACACGCGATTTTTTGCATAAAATTGTTAATTACAAAGACATAAATAATAAAGTCGAGTGAAAAAATATCACTATATCATGTGCAACTATTTTACACACAATGGCGGAGCTGGATTTCTTCTAACACTTTTTACATGAAAAAATCTCTGTAGCTTGGCCTACAAGTCAGGATCTAAAATTCCCCGTGAATTCCAGGATATTCCAGGAGATTTTAATATTTTATCAGGTGTATCGCGATAAGATTTTCCTCTCGTGGACCACTCCTGTCATAGGTTTTTCTTCTGTCAATGTCTTAGACACACGAGTTTAATACCAAGAAAGTTTCTGAAGCACTTGCGTCATGTGCGAATGCTGTCGGACAATTTGCCTCTACATGAGAATTTATCAGTATTTATAATTATTTCTGGAAATATAGTTGACGATTTTTTTTTACATTTACAGAAAGCAAATTTGGAAAAAACCCAAAAATACCACATTCATTGAACAAAGGAAGGAGGATGGATTTTTTAGAGGCTTTGGAGATCACTAATGACCAAATAGACCTCAGTATTTTTCCACTCATTGAGCCAGTATTATAAATAGATAGATTTATTAAAAAAATGGTTTATAAAAACAATTTCCACATTCATTAAATAAAATACGCATGACGCACGTTTCGGTGAAACTTCACCTTCTTCAGGTGCCAAATGCAAACTGAATATATAAAATACAAGAAATAAATAGATGACACATTTTGTGAAAAGGGTAAATAGAAGGATAGTTACAAATAATAAATAAAATAGCAAAACCCTATTATCAACTGCTAGTCAGGTAGTTCGGTAATTTTGGAAAGATTCAGAAGGGGGCTTGTAGTATGATCATTTGGCTTTTCTACAGGAGACCTAAATGTTTGTATTTATTCATCTGTAATGATTCTAGAAAATTAAATTTAAGGCCCTTACTTTCAGCATTTAATATTTCAAAGTCAAAATTGAATGTGTGATCTTCTTGAATTAAATTGTTTTTATAAACCATTTCTTAAAAATGTTTATTAATTTACATCATTGATTCCCAAAGTGGTCCAGGTGGACCCCCAGGGGTCCACGGGAGACTCGACGGGGGTCTACGTAGGCGTTACAAAAATATGGGGGTTCACAATGCATAAGCGGGGGTCCACGAAAGTTTATTTGGTTTCGATATTGAAGAAATAAAAGGCTTGACTTCACCTATCAATGTAGGCAAATAATATTTTGAGTAGTTCAGCGACTGTAAGGTACTTGTAAAAACTTGCATATTCCATATTCAGTACATCGTGTCGACACTGCAAAGCATCGCTCTCCGTCGTCCACAATTCTTGTTCAGACTTGCAAAGGGTCGAAATACGACTTGTGGTGTGTGTGCTTGCAATCATTCATGAACTTGTTTGATTCTTTACCAATATATCTTGGCATACGAATGCCAAAGATAAACGTTAGGTACTCATTTGTTCCCTGAATTTCGAAAAGAAAAGTAAAGCGAATCGATGGTAGTGCTTGCCAGTGTCGGAAAAAGTGAGTACTTTGTCACAGGTAGAAGTCTTGATGAGAATATTCAGACATACATTCAACATTTAATTGCCCTGCATGATGACTTCAAAATCAGTTTCGAAGATATTCTGGCGATGCAAATATCACCATGGATCATGAATCCATTTGATGAAACGGAAGTGGAGAATGGGATATTACAAGAGAAGCTACTCGAGCTTAGTACTAGCATAGTGCTGAAGATGAAATTTAAAAAATGGTATCAAACATTTTGCCTGCAGGCAGAAATACCCGAAAAATATACTGGACAGTGGGGATTTGCGACAAAGCTTTTGATAGCGTTTTCCTCGTCATATCTCATCGAAAAAAGTTTAAGTGTCGTTACCAACCTTTTAACAAAAAAAAAGGAGCCAGAATTGCGGTTATTTCTAAAAAAACTGAAGTCAAATATTGATAATTTGCTGTCAATTCATCAAGTACATCCCTCTCCTTGAAATTATGGCTATTTTTTGATTGTCATTGTAGAAGTAACGTTACGTTATTAATATTCAATTTTCAACAGTCACAACTGTTATCATATTACAATGTAATGTAAACCTTACAATGTAATATGGTAACAATAATAATTGATAGTGTATTAATTACATATTTGAATAAATACAACACAAGAAAATATATTATTTCTGTTTTTATTTTTTCCACTCCGAATGGGGGAGGAGGGAATTTTCTATATAAGATAAGTGAGAATTGATTTGTTTCTTGTACTTTCAGTAGATGTCAAAAAAGTGAAGTTGGACGGAATCACTTTTTTGATTGGCCAACTTTGCCAACTTTACCAATAAATTCTCAATTTTCTCTCGAAAACTGTTAATTTCGTAGTTGGAACTCAGCCCCAAAGCAAATTTCCAAAGTTATATCTAATCTTCACATTTTTTGTCGAATTTTGGGAATATGGTAGAAATGTAGCTGCAGGGGGTCCACCGGAACCAGCAAAATTTTCTAAGTGGTCTATGAGAAAAAAAAGTTTGGGAACCTCTGATTTACATCATGTATCGGCCCAATCAATCCATAATAGATAGGTAGATTGTTAAATTTTCAACTTTAGTTTGTCATCAGCTCTTGATAATGGGTTAGTAGCCCGAAACATATGTCGAGTGAATTAACCCCTTGTTGCATCATGTGCCAAATATGGCACAAACCAATGTTTTACATATCTTTAATACATACGTCAGAGAAATATTACTTTATTTGCATGAATTACCATTTCTGGCACATACAAATATATTTCCAAAGAGGCAGCTCCCTCTCTGTAATTATTTCGCATTTATATACGTTTTTCAAAATGGTGACGATGAATCAGCTGCTTGTCAGTATTATTGTAGATTGAGTAATAGTTTTGAGTTCATCCACGTAACTTTCTACCAAATAAAAATTGTTTTTGTAAAAAATATACTTCTAGTAACTGCCTCATAGTGGCAAGTACTCGTATTTTTGAATAATTGACATTTTTCATCTAAAAATCACTTTGTGCCATATATGGAACATTATGCAATTCAAAAGTATATCTGACATGACCATATCTGCCGATTATGAATTTAGAAGATGTGAAAGAAATCTTTTTCTGATATATAATGGATCTAGGGTTGGCAACTCTCGACAGGACTAACCCGGGAGAATTTTATAAATCCACTAAGGGGGGGGGTGTAAGAAATTGTCAATCAATTTTAAATTTATATTCAATTTGCTTTCGATCAGTATCTAATATTTGACGGTTTTTCACCATAAAATCATAATCATCAAAGATCGAAGTTTTGTTACAGCGACGGTTACGTATAATTTCAGAAAAACCGGAGAAATTATTGTAACCCAGGAGGTCGGGAGGATAACCATTATTACCGGAGTCTCCCGGGCAATCCGGGAGGATTGTCAACCCTATATGGATCCCAAGTTATTTTATGCATAAAAAAATGTAGTTATATATAATTTTAATCAAAATGAAAGTGAAGACAAAATATCAGATGAAGATAAAATATTGGATGTTTAAAATATTTTTAGTTCATGTTGCATGCTGTGCCATATTTGGCACAAACCAGTTTTTCTTTTTTTTTTGACAAATAATATTGTGCTTTATTTTTTTAAATATTCTTCTGATGAAATATATGTCTTTTTCCCACCGTACCTTTTTTTATCAATTTTAAAAAAATCATGCATTAAGGGTTAAACTAATTTTAGTGGAATCAAGCCAACTATTTTACTTAATTTGATTAGTAATTAAAATATTAATAATGAAAATAAGTTTATCGATATAATATATAAATAATATCCGATAAACGATTAAGAAAGAAATCCTTAAGCTACAGTTCCACATAACATTGAGGAACATTTTATTGCTGAATGTTTATCTTTGTTGCCAAAAGTAGAAACTTATGGCAACATACGTAAACTTCTTGTTTCCACTGGAGCAACTAAAATTGTCAATAGCTGCATATTATTTAGTAGAAACAATCAACATTGTTGCCGAAACATAGAGAAATTTTAAGGAACATTTTGGAACATTTACGGAAACAAGCAACAGCAACAAAAATGTTCCTCCGCTGGAAACGTAGCTATATATTTATTCGTACTTCACTGCACATTGAAAATCTGCGACATGAATGTTTACTAGTTGCGTTCTCAATACGTTTCCACTGCGATAGCAACTCGTATTTTTTCACAAATGTTTCCTATTTTCTTTTGAAGTTTACCACTCAAAATGGAAACCGGCGACAAGTTGGAACAGTCAACATTTGTTACCAAAAAATAAAGAAATTTAAGGAACATTTACGGAAACACGGAACAGCAATAAAAATGTTCCTCCAGTGGAATCGTAGCTTGAAGGGTGACAAGTAGAAACAGTCAACATTTGTTGCCGAAACATAAAGAAATTTTAAGGAATATTTAGAACATTTTCGGAAACACGCAACAGCAACAAAAATGTTCCACAATGTCCGGTGGAACATTCGATTGGAATCAAGCATATGCATATGACCGATTGATTCCACTTAGTTAGGGTTGCCATCACCTAGATTGCCGATGCCGGACAAAAATTTTGAAAACCCCGGACATTTCTGTGAAATTTTGTTTTTTCCCCCACGTAAAATTTTTTTGTTTTGAATAAAATAAAACATTGTTTATATTTAAATTTTTTCATTCATTTATACTTCAAACCGCTTGTTTGCCACATAAACAGAACAACAAAAAACAAATAAAATTCTATTATACATAGTTTACAGCTTTCTCTTTTTTTTGTATCATCAAATAAAAAATAACTCATGAAGATAATTCTTGGTAGATAAAAAATCAAATAGACTAGATTCTACATTGTAACAGCAAATTATAGGATAGGTCATCTACTTCGGTTAGATAGGTTAGGTACCAAAAAGTCTAAATTATTTATTAACTATAAATCAAAAGTAAGTAACAAGTTTTAATTTTAACGAGATTAAGTTCTTTTTACTAATTCAACTTAATGTAGGTACCTACTAATAGCTCAGAATGAATTGCTTATTGTTATTTAGTTTCTCTAAGTACCCCTCTGTTATGTTCAATTTTCGTATAAATAGATTGTTTTGTAATACCATAGTTTAGTACGAGATGAAGTCAATGTTATGACGAAACGCGTTTACTCAATGGATTTTTATTTTAACCTGTGAAAAGTTAGTTTTTTATTTCTTTATAAAGTTATGAATTCAACTTAACTTGGAATTTTTCAGACTTGCTATTTTTTCCCAAAATGTCTTTATTTTTCATCATGAATTTGTAAAAGACACTCAAAAAGAGCAACTCAAGTCTTTAAAATTAGACTATTTTGATCAGAGAAGAAAGCGTATGTGTATTCAGCAAGTTTCTCTCCTTCCTCCATTACTGTGACCTTAGCGAAAAAACTCACTCTACATTCGCATTGTGAGCTGGTATACGAAAATATTACTATGCAATTTTGAGCAGTTTAAAATATAGATGTTTCGAAAAAATTCGGCTACAACTGGTCTGCATTTAATAGCTCATCTCCGTCATTGACACTCAAGCACCCGGACACAAAATTTGTCCGGGTTTTACCCGAACATATTTTGAAAGCCCCACCCGGACGCCCCCTAAACTAGGACAAATCCGGGGAAACCCGGACGGATGGCAACCCTACACTTGGTACATCCTGTATAAAGGAACCCTCTTTCTCTTATATGGGATTCCCTTAGAAAAAAAAATTTGTAGAATCTGTTGCGAATATGAAATTCGTCGGTAGCTTTATGACGTAACCAGCTATTGTTTATCGTCCCCGTTTTTCAATGAGCTGCATTCCTAGGAGTCTGACGCGTGATTGCGCAATTTGTATGCAAGTAGCACATGCAATTTGTAAAAATAAATAGACAAGCGTCGTCGATGAGTCAGAGCAAGTACATCGATGCCAGTAGACTCGTGTCACCGATTCGAACAATTATCGCATTCCTATCAATGCTGCTATTGACAACATCCTGTCGGCGATGGCCAAAGGAACGATTAGGTTCGATTCAGAGGCTCGCGCGAGTTTGAATCCGTTCCGATTTGACCACGCAAAAAATGAAGATATTATTAATGAAGATTATTCCAAGTAGACATAGTAAGTTTCTACTCAACCCTTTAGGCCCCTACACAGGGACGTTGATGTCTTAACACATCAACGTGCATTCAAGAACGTGCAACCAATAACGTTAATGTCAGGGCCGTAACCAGGGGGGCGCCAGAGGAATTATTTAAGCCCCCCTCTAGAAAATATACCAGAATTATTACAAACCAAAAATGTTTATATCTGCGTTGAAACATAAAACTAGCCTAGTTACAAACAAATCTACCTAATTGTAAAACTGACTTAAAATTATTTATTTGCGGCATCTTTTGACCCGCAAAACATGTTGACGTTTTTTATCCTAAAATGAAATAGCGACAAATGAGCGGCTACCATCAGGATCGCCAGATTTTTCAGAGCCGTGTTGCACTTTAGACGCTGATTTGTCGCCCAAAAAGCGCAACCGTGGTTGCGACATGTTAACGGGGAAACATTGGTAACAAGTATTTTTCATATGAAATTCACTTATTCTAGGAGTTATTTCATACGTGTTTTGCTGCTAATTTGTCGCCCAAAATCGCAATCATGATTTTTTCGCAACTGCATGAAAAAATATTGCAACCAACATGTTGCCTACTCGTCCGAAAAACAATAATAGGTAGGTACTTTCGGGACTTTTTACTTAAATTACTATTACAGTCAAAACCACGATTATGTTACAGACATCATTACATCATCATCATCTCTGTCTGTGCTTGAAGTTGTAGATTCTTTCTGCTACTGATGTATATCAGAATTAAATTTTGCATACATAGCTTTGCTAGGCTCAAATTATTTACAGCAAATCTCATTTATTTCCAAGTGAGATCTAATAGACACAACTGAATTTAACATTTTTAGTATCATTTTGTTTCGAATTTTACATTTAACAATATTAATCAATGAAAATATCCTTTCCACGAATGAATTGGATGACGGTAACCTTAGAAGGGTAAATGCAAATAGAGCTAAATCTTCAAACATGAATTTGTAGGTTGCATTTTTTAAATCTATAACCTTCCTCCAAAAAGTGGCTCTATGATATAAACGTATATAGATATATTTATTTGTTTATATTCAATGATGAATGTACATTTTTATTTTTTTTTAATATTTTTTATTTCCATTTGTTTCATTTATTTAGAGTTTTGTAAGAGATATTTTTTATTGATTATTTTTATTAGGATGAATTTTTTTATTTTTCCAAAATGTTTTTCAATTAATATTGGTTTTCCAGTATACACTTCTAGGTAAAAAAGACAGGAAAAGCTGTATATTCCTATCTTTTTTCACGTATATTCATTTCAGTACTATGTAAAAAACAAGCCCCCTCAAGAATTTGTTCAGCCCCCTTTAGAAACCAGTGCTGGTTACGGCCCTGGTTAATGTGGATGCAAAAATACCCACGTTTTTGAATGCACACTACGGATGAACGGAGCCCGCTTTTCGCTCACGGTGTACAATATATTGTACATCACTTTACGTAAATCCTAACGAAGGGTGTAGTATGCTTCTATCCACTTTACTCACAAAATACAGTATTCTGTAAACATCCTTATTACTATTTCAAACTGTTTCCTTCACCTAGCGTTGAGTAGTTTACCCAAATGTTTTTTATTAATGGTACCTGTTACCTAGTTGTAGCAGTTGTTTCAGAATATTGAAATGAGGTGGCGCTTCAAACTTTAAAACATGTTGTGGCATGTCTGCAATATTTATTTTGGTAATAACCGATACTTGTATTTGTTACTTTCAGAGTGAACTTGCTGAAAATTTAGTTTGTTTTTTATATATTGGAGTAAATATTACTGTACAATATATTGTACATTGTGAGTAAACGTTATTTAGAGTTCTTGTTATATAAGATTATCAAAATTCTTATATCTGTATTTATGAGTCTCGTCAAATAAATTATTGGAATAATTAGAATCCCTCTTATTGCTTTCCAAACTTCGCTTATGTTCTTTGATTCTTTTTACGAAATTTCTATGTATTCCACCGATATTCATTTTGTTACAAAATGGGGTGTCTATAAATTCTCATATGGTGATTGTAATAAAATGTATATTTGGACGTAAAACTCGTAGCTTCAGTTAGTTGAAGTAGTATGAAAAAACCAATAATATTTTCATACCTACCCCGTACCTAATATAAAATTTGACGTATTATTTCAAATTATGTGAATTCAAGTTATTCGTACCGCCCAGCTTTAAAATTAGCGATCTGGAACGAATTAGAAAATCCACGACAGCAATCAGTGTTGCCAACTCAGGGGGCGTTCAAGTATTACGTAACGCAATTTTTGAAGATTTTTGACCCTCCCTCCCCCCTATGTAACGCGGCGTAACGTTTTCATGAACCCCTCCTCCCCCCTATAAACGTTACGTAACACCCAAGTGACCATTTTTACCTCAAAGTCACAAATATGTTGCGCAAAGTAACGAAAAGTTGCTAAAATACCTTATATATATATATATATATATATATATATATATATATATATATATATATATATATATATATATATATATATATATATATATATATATATATATATATATATTTATGTTCGTATGTATGTATATAAGTATGTATGTGCGTATGTATTTTAAACTTGTTCATACGATGAAGGTCGCAATAGGAGCAATAGGGTTAAAAGTTTGTAGGTAGATAGTTTCGTACGATATCTTGAATGTGATGGCTTTTAGTACCAATTGGTTGGGGAGTTAAATAATAATAAATAATAAATCTTGTTTACACGATAAAGGGCGTAATTTTGGAGCAATAGGATGGAAAGTATATAAGTACATAGTTTCATATGATATATTGGGTGGGATTGCTTTTGGTACGAATTAGTTGGGGGATTTACCTCGGGGGGGAAATGAACCTTGTTTACACGATAAAGGGCGCAATTTTGGAGCAATAGGGTGGAAAGTTTCTAAGTAGATAGTATCGTATGATATTTTGTGCGGGATTACTTTTAAAATGAAATTTTTTTTGGTGGGAATTGCTTAGAGGGTTGGCCCCCCGGGGAGGAAATAAATCTTTTATACACGTTTAAGTGCGCAATGTTTGTAAGTAGGCAGTTTCGTGTGATATTCTGAATGGGATTTCTTTTGGTAGGAATTGGTTGACCTCCGATAAAGGAAAGAAATCCTGTTTGCACGGTGAATGGCGCTATTTTGGAGCAATAGGGTTGAAACTTCACGAGTGGTTTGATTGGGAAGTTGAACTTCCTCAAAGGAAGGAAATGATTCTTGTTTTCGGGATAGATGGCTCAATTTTGCAATAGGTTTGAAACCTCACAAGAAGTAGTGAATGCTTGCATAATCATTTGTTTAGCTGACCAGGTACCGTGAGCTTGCTTGGGGTCTGAAGGATTTGGCATGGCCACGATGACGGCAGCATAGTAGATATTATCCGGAAAGGATCTGAAAAGGATGATTTCAATGCACTACTCAAGACGAAACAGCAGGATTCAAACGCGCATTTAATTACTTCAAAAAAATATTGCCAGTCACGGACGTGAGCGCTATACCATTTTTATTTATTCTTTAGCCGTTTTCTAAATTTCTTTGGCATTTTTTGGCACAGTTGCGGCAGCAAGTCAGTATGAGAGCCTTTATAGTGCAAAAACAGCTGATGATGCAAATCTCTTTTGGGGACATTACAGTATGAAGTTACTTCTACAACACTACAGCAATGTTCTGTGTATAACGCGTTTAAAACACCTAATCAAAACTAACAGAAACAGAAACAAAATATGAATGACGAAGAATACAGTCGAGGTATTCCCATAAAACATAAAAGGATAGAGTTACCAACTTGGGAGTACAAGATAAAACTGTCAATAAAAATACAATCGAGGGATTCTCCGTGAGACATAAACGAAAAGGGTTTCCAACTTGGGCGATTCAAATTGCCTAGTTTTTTATTTCAATAAAAATCAATGTTACGTAACTCGTTGTTCGAACCCCCCTCCCGCCCCTGTAACGCATCGTAACGTTTTACAAGACCCCCCACCCCCCAAATTGCGTTACGTAATACTTGAACGCCCCCTCACTTGCCAAGTTTAATGCTAAATATTCTGAAAAATATGCCACAAAAATGATAAACATTTGGAAGATTACATAAAAAATGCTAGAAAAAAATGCCAGAAGGATAGTTTTTCATTTCAATTGAACAAAATATCAATATCCTAGTCAATTAACAAGCTTTCATTCCCTGATGAAGATATAGGTACAGCTGATGACGTGCATGCTGTTCCACTCTGTTCGATAATTTTGATTATACTTGGGGGGCATTTTGTATAAAAACTAGGTACACAAAAATTCACAAACAACTAAGACTAACAATGCAAAAAAGCCTTTCACAATAAATAATTGAATACACACATAAAAAACACATTCAGGAAGAAATTAATTTAATTCATGAAAAAATAATTATGTTACAACCGGACAACTAAAAACACTTCGAAAATATGCACAATAGCTGCTTTGCTCATAATAATTAAATTAAAACTGATAGCTGACATAGAAAGAATGCAAGATATACTACAGATGGCAATAAAAGTCCAAAGTAGAAATATTTCCGCCCTTTCCAGTAGGTATATATATATATATATATATATATATATATATATATATATATATATATATATATATATATATATATATTTCTATTCCTCCTCATCCCATATGATGGAAATTCCGTAATCATAAAAGATAAAAGGTTCTTTGATGACCGGATGACCGCGGGAAAATCCAATTTAATAAAATTCATGGTATGGATTTGTCAACCTGGATGTCAACAATCTTTAGTTTAAGAATATTTTCAAATGATCTATCATGTTAGAATTATTTGAAAGAAAAATGTTGAGGAAAAATTGTGTTTAATTCGATAATTATGTTACAAACGGCAACGCTGTCAGTAAAGTTCCCTTCGAGCATGGACAAAATCATAGACAGAAGCCTAGGAAAAAAGATTATGCGACCCCAGAATAAGTATTTTTCGAATTAGATAGTGAATAAATTGATTGACTTACAGATTTACTGGATGAAAAAATGCTAAAAAATATGCTAACATGCCAAATCGTTTAAAAACATGCTAAGCATCATAGAAATATGCCAAATTTAGCCATAAAAATGCCAAATTGGCAACACTGACAGCAATGATTGATACAACAAACCTAATCAACGAGCATAATATGAAAGTTAGTTGAGTCTAGTCATTCACAAACGAAGTATAAAGCGTAAGACAATGGTTAAATTTAACCTTTGTCTCGCGAAAAATCCCATACTGGAATAATCGGCAATAAAAATGAAATGGACTTCTAATCATATGCTATTTTTAGTTTTCAATTTCATCAGAATAAAGACTTTTTCATTTCCAACTAAATACATGACTCATGCAGTCATTAAACATCTGCTGATTAAACGTTTTATTTAAAAGATCGTCTGAAATTTCAAGGATCGTAGATGGTACGAGGGACTTTCAACTATGAATTTTCATTTGTTCCATAAGTATTAAGCTTGAGCCACACATGTCCGCACCGACACACGGCCGTATCACGGCCGTGTCTCGGTGAAGAATAGCCCCGTGCTTTCTTATGGGGCTGTCTTCACATCTCCGCACCGTGCCCGCACCGCGTCCGCACCGAGTCCGCACCGTGCGAGATAGTTCATGTTTTACTTTTTGACGGACACGGTGCGTTCTCCGATGGATTATCGGCATATAGCAGAAATGGAGACCAGAGCGTAGCTAGTCAGTGGTCAATTTTTCTGTTCACCCTAGAAAAATCGATAGTATTGAAAATTTTTTTTACTGTCCAATCTTTAATTCTCAAGTTCGGTAATTCAAATAAAGACATGTTGTATGTTGTGCATCTGTTGTTCTTACTATTGTATCCAATCCGGTGTATCATAAACTTTATTACGCCTTTTGGAACCCTAAAGAACATAAGCCTAGAAGAGATTGATTATAGACTAGAGAACAATCCGGTCATCCGGTCTGGGATTCTGATATGGCCCGTTTCATTACAGGATACCAGTGAACTCAATTTTAGATAGAGTTCACTGCAGGACACCGACCATATTATATTCCTATGACACCGACAAACACAATTACATACCTAAATCGCTCTCAATCAGGGTGCTTTCGAATGAATGATGTTCAAAGTTCCAATGGATCCACCCCCAATTCCCCCATTCTCATCTCAGTAGTTTTTTCTTATAAGAAGAAAAATCAACAAGGAGAGGACAGTTTTTTCTTTACATCTATATTGCGAGTATACAACGACGAAGAAAGAGTACTACATTGTTTTATAGTTCTTGTTTCCGAAGTTTGTGAATATTAGTCAATATATTTTTTGTCAGCCCAGTTTGAAACTACTACCATTTTTTCAAACCTGATTCTGTACCCATTCGACAATTATCAAGAGAAGTTGTTTTTGTTTCCGCATGCGTCTTTTTAGTGGTATAATTATGATATGTTTAACTATTTATTAAATTAGGATGTTGGCATCAATAATTAATAACTGAGATTGAATCACTTGGTGAGATATCATTAAGAATATAGTTTAAACTTCAAAATAAAACGACACTTCGCTTAAGTTTCACTATTTTGAAATAATAAGGTACCGTATTCAACAGAAGAGTATTAGAATCTAATTTTAAAATACAGACAATAGTAAATAGTGCAGTCACTTGAGCGATCAACCTCGGAATGAGAAATAATAAGTTGAATTTCTGTAGGTATATACCTTCATTTTGGCGTTCTTAAAGTTATCTCGAAAGTCTCATATAATCTCGTGTCTGCGTCTTAATTTGCATTATATATCAATTAAAATTTATTTTTTAATAACATTCTACAAATTTTTCTAATACCGACCGCGCTCGTAGTACGGCCGTCATGCGGCCGTGTGACGGAAATGTGTGGCTTTGAACTTCTTGGCCGACACACGGCCGTCTCTCGGTGCGGACACGGTGCGGATATGTGTGGCCTGACCTTTAGAATGGCTGGGCAGTCAGCAGCGGTACGTGAGGAAAAGATTCAGGGGCCAAGGTTGGCAGTTATACTTCGATTTAAAATAAAGCACTATTGATGATAATTTTCTCAAATATTTGACTAGATAATGGTTAAATTCTACAGATACAGATGTTTATATACAATCTCAATTATCTAGAAGTTTAAGCGAAATACTCAAGGAATTCAAACCAAACTGCTACCTAGAACTACATTGTTGAAAAAGTTTTTAAAAAAAGCTACTGGTGGGTTCTATCTGACCATTGAGATGAAGACCCAAGTCCTTGAATTTATTGAGTTAAGATTTTAGGAAATTTTGTATCAAATCCTGCTAAATGAGTAGTTCTCATAAATTCAATGATTTATATAACAAAAATTTACTTTTATAATCAAAACTGCGTTTTTATGTTCTGAAATTCTGATTTGGACATTTATGGAAGTTGTAATATGTAAAAGGACCCCGCACGGAAACCCATATAAAATGGTTATCGTTGGAATTTCTTCATTTTTTTATATGTTTTTATATCCTTTGTTATCAATAAAATGTGAAGGTTTTAAACAGTTTCTATGTCTAGTTTCGATTTTATGGATTTTTGAAATGTTGCGATTAAGCCAAATGTGATAAGCTTTAAAAACTTTGTTAGTGTGAAATAATTTTTGTTATAATAACTTTGGGACCAACTGTAGATATTTCACGAATAAAATATATTTTTCATTCTTTTTTTAACAATTGTAGATCAGAAATGATTATTTTCCCTACAGGGCGACTCTAAAATAGTTACAAAGTTTGTCAAAAATTAATTTATATAACAGTATTTCTTAAACTTTTATTGGTATTATATTAAACACTTTTGAGAAAATCTAAATATTAAAGACGCTACTTTATTCATCATCCACCTAAATAGAAATCATAAAATTGTATTCTGATCCGACCTACATAGGTAAGCAAAACAGCTCAACATGACAGTTACAAAACTAGCGAAAATCGAGAGAAATCCATCAGGGTAAATCGTCTACGACTACGTGTTTTAGAGAATAACTTGGCCCATATTCGTGCAAATTGGACACGTTTGAATTTAAATCATTTTCCGGATTTTCCTAATTTGGATTTGGAATACCTAAGTGAACTTTCATTTGGAGTTTACCAAATTGGATTAGCTTCCTCTTATATTCAGGATAGCTTTGAGGAAGAAGGAGCAAATGTCTTCGAAATTGATCAAAGTATCATAGAACCAGGGCTACTAAGATGTCGTTTCTCCTCCAGGTTCAGAAATGCAGTGAAATATCAGTTATCGATTAAATATAATACCAATAATTAAGAGAATAACTATGAAGAAATAGATAATGACAATATAATCGTAGGGTACTACTGAACTTGTAAAAGTGGATCGAGAACAGTGGGGTGCTGTTCCCATATTTTTAGTGTTTTGTGGTATTTGGGCTATGCACCTCACCAAAATAATATTAAATATCCCAGTAGGTTTCTTTTAGAAAATATGCAGGTAATAGCCACCATAGTTAATAAACAGTTTTTTGATATTGTTAGTATATGTTCTAATATTAAATTGTATCTAAATATAGTTTGAATAAATTACCATCATAACTGCGTTATATGTATATTATAATATGAACTAGATACCTTCAGTACTTAGATAATTCCTTATGTTTTCTCAAAAGAGTTTAATATAATACCAATAAAAGTTTCAAGAAAATATTTCAAAAAATGATATGAAATTAATTTTTGACCAACTCTGTGACTATTTCAGAGCCACCCTGTAGGTACTGATCTGAAATTGTTGGAAAAATGATAAAATATATATTCTCTGGAAACTGTTTACATAATTTTTCTCAAAAATATTATAATAAATTAATTTCACATGGAAAAATTCTTTTATACAATTATCGCAATTGGCTTAATCGCAACATTTCAAAAATTCATAAAATCGAAACTAGACATAGAAACTGTTTAAAACTTTCACATATTGGTGATAACAAAGGATATAAAAACATATAAAAAAATTGAGAAATTCCAACGAGAACCATTTTATATGGGTCCCCGTGCGGGGTCCTTTGTCTCCACTACCGCAATTAATTAATTAATCCATAAAAACAAAATGTCCAGAGTATATATATATATATATATATATATATATATATATATATATATATATATATATATATATATATATATATATATATATATATATATATATATATATATATATATATATATATATATATATAATCTGCATTGTATTAGATATTAATGAAACAATGAAACTTTAGCCAAGTATTTTTTCATTCTGATTATTTAAAATTTGATCATCAAATGATAGACAACAACAATATATCAATTACCAAAATTATAATGTTATAAAATTCTGATAAATCGAGGATGGCTTTTATAAATCATTTGTTTAGTTATGATTTTTTATAAATTGTGAAAATAATTGCTTTCGCATATTTAAATCTTTATTATTTTGTTATATTATATAATGAAAATTTTGCTAACTGAAGACACAGCCTTCTATTGAACGCAACTATTTCCCAGAAAATGATATTCAATATAAAATATGAATATTGTTTATAGCAATTAAGCACACTTAAACATCATAGTCTAAACTGAAATTTACTCAGGTAGCCTTCAACTTAAGAACTGACAATTAAACTATTTAATAAATCTTCAACATCAGTGAAGTATGCCGCCACTCATCCAAAAATATTGTTGCATATTCGCGATATAATAACAAATTTACTTTACAATTGTTTCCGGTTACTAGCCCATTATGAAATGTTTTCTCAAAAGTAGTTTGTCAAGTCTGGTGTTTAAATATTATCCTAGCATCCCCAGAATTAGTAATTATATTTTGTGGAACCCTGAAAATGTTTAAGAAGTATGTGATATTTCACAGTGTGGTTTTTATCCCTGCTTGTTCCAGTAGTGACATATTAAATATCAACTGCTAATTACAGAATTACAACATGACTAGTTAAAGTATACAACAAATAATCTCATGTTGATACCATGTTAAATATTTGACTAATTATTACTCAAAACTTTAAGTGGACCACTTATGGAGGTTCAACATTCTGTATTTATCAATAATCGAGGATATCCAACCATCAGCCAATAAATATACTGCTTAATTAATATATCCTCATATCTAGAAGATTGATATCCAAAAAATTACATTTAGAGAGAGACAGAGAGAGAGAAATCAACTTTATTGATTATTATAAATCAAATGGCTATCGACCTCAGTCTTCCAGCCATATTTACATTTATTTTTTTCAAATTATGACTTTTTCTCTGTCTCATACTCTTCATGATCTAAAATCATGCTCAATAGATATGTTGATAACTGATTTATACAGTTGTAGATTATATGAAAGAAAAGCAGTGAATTCAAAACACATTTATACTCTTTTATTATTAATTGAATATATTCAACCCTCGATTCATCCTCAATGATTCTTTGGAGTAATACAAAAAAAATGTTTAATCATATGAATATTATTTACCGATATTACGTCTCTGAGCTCTACATCTCATCTAGAACTTCATTTTAAATTTTTATGACTTACAGTTGGAAAAGGAAACACACGTGTTTCATTCCTCCCTGAAGTATGTGTCAGGGAGGCGGGCAGCTTGAGTTTGGGATTAACTCCTTCAGCCAGATCAGAGGATACACTTGTATGTACAAGTGCATTAAGGATAGGTGAGACGGGATATTTATGGAACATAGGAAGTGTGGGTAGAGTTCAGAGGATTAATACTGGCCCAGCATTCGCCTTATAAGTTTGCAAGCAGTGACTTACATTACCATGAGGAAACCTCTGAAAAAAACTCATGGCAGACCAGTCGGCCCCGGGGTTTGAACCCGAGACCTCCCAAATACTAGCCAGCGTAAGCTAAGTACTCAACTAACTAGCTTGGTGACTTACAGTTGACCCTCTGACTGAAAAATATAGAAACTAATGGATGATAACTATTATCTAGTATAAAATAAAAAACGTTCAGTAGTAAATCCACAAAATGTCTTTCTTCAGAACTACAATGCATTTATATTGAACAAATTTTTCTTTCAATTCAATTAGTCGCTTAGATTAAAAATGTGTAGACAACTTTCTTAATCTAAGACATATAAATAAACCTGATGTACTCACTATTGCATTATCCACTTGAGCTTTCGAACATGAAACGATAAAATCCTGGCCTTTCACAATTTTCACAAATGAACATAGGGGAAACCATCTAGCATGTTCAGTCCATGGATCGTCCTCTGGATCCCAGTGCCTGAGTCCTCCATCACAATGGAAGCACCTCACTTGATCACCAATTCCCTCATAATAGAAACCAGCTTGTGATAGTTCATCAGGTGTTTGTATGAGTTCAGAGGGCCAACTACTGAATGTCCTCAATCGAGATTCAAATGTTGCACAGCTAGGTTTTTTTGGAATTTTATGAGCATTTACACCCAAAGCGTCTAAGTTCTCATTTGCTACTAAATCTACATTAGTCAAAGAATTGTCTCTGGGTAGTCTTTCCAACAATCTAGGGCTTATTGTTGAAATAACATATGCACAATTTGGAAAATGTCTTTTATGCTCCTTATCAGGATCGTCTTCAGGTAACCAGGAAGTCATAATTCCAT